>JBBBDQ010001236.1:8620000-8662500 GCA_037127315.1 Ascarosepion bandense
AAAGTTCTGCACGCTGAGATTACCTCTCCAGACCAATAACATCAAGAGTCACCTTCCTGACTAATGGACTATCTTGAGATTAGAACCCGGGCTTCATGGTCAGAAAGCAAACGTTCTAACCAATCTTTCTCTCTCTCTCTCTCTCTTTCTCTCTCTCTCTATATATATTTCTATTTCTCTCTTTCTCTCTCTCTCTTTCTATATATATATATATATAACAGCAATGAATAAGCGGAATTTGATGACATTCTATAAACTAAAAACTTAAATAAACAACTGGTTTCTTCCGAGATCTCTTCAAGTTTAATTTCTGAATTTCTGAGAAATTTAATCTTACAAAATAAAAGAAAATTATAATGAAAGCGGAAAGAGAAAAAATATACAAAAGAACGAGAGTCCACCTACATTCAAACCCAACAAGCAATCTCTCTGCTTACAGAGAGAAGACTTGCGAAATTTTATGTAAATTTTTCTCCCCCCCCCCACATGTCATTAGAAATTTATTTTATTTTCTAAGATTAAATTTAACAGAAATTAAACTTGAAGAGATCTGGGACGAAACCGGTTTTTTTTTTTAGTTTTTAGTGTATAGAATGTCATTAAAATTCCGATTATTTTTTGCTACTATTAAATTTTGTACCACCAAGAATCTTTTCAAGCATATATATATATAACTAAAGTATAAAAAATGGTCAATGGTGAATTTTTGTGCATGCGTATTTGGCAATCCGTGGGTGTTAGGAAATGCATTCAGTCTATTATTTTATTTCCCCCTTTTCTCTTCGATCTGTCTCAACCCAGAAACAGGCGATCAATACAAAAGTGATATATACAGCCCTTTACTATGAATACAATGTTATTTATTTTCATCACACAATATGTAAACATTTAGAAAGAAAATCGCGCATCTATTAACATAGATTCTCTTCTTTTATAGAACGTAAATAAAGGCAATGCTGAAAAAATTAACAGAGACAATGCGTTCATACACTTATGGTATTAATGGTACAAGATTTACAAGCTCCTGTGGTAACGGTATATAATTTTGTCTCCATTTACTTCAGTGTTCAGAATTTCAGTTTTTAATATATCTATAAATATTATTGCTTTTAGACAAACACTCTTGATAACCTCACATTAGCCATTCCTGTTTTCTTTAACTTTGTATAGGTTTTTGTAATTCCAGTGATATCCATGTGTTATTTGGTGATAATTCTGAGTTTTAGTAGAATTTTGAAAAATTAATGAACTTTACTTTAAATGCGATATATTTACCTTACTTAAAGGGTTATTTTTAGCGGGTACCGGTATTTGAGTAGGAGCTCCACTTATTTTAAACAGTTAGTGTTTCTTCTACCGTGTTGCGTGCTCAAGAACACTTTGCATGCTGAATGAAAAAGCGGATTTTATCGCAAAGACAGTCCCATATTTTTCTCAACTAGGTAGGCCGACATCTTAAATAAGTACTGTTTATAACATATATAACGTCTACTTAATTATGGGTATACACTAAAAATAAAAATAAATATATATATATATATATATATATATATATATATATATATATATATATATATATTTAATAAAGCATTATTAAGCATAAATTAAATATATATATTTAATAAAGCATTATTAAGCATTATTATTACAAAAAGGCATTGTTCATAAAAAAAAGAAAGAACCCAACACTCGGTAATATCAACTACGAACATGCTAACAACATGCTTACCATCTTCGAAACTTAAAAACATGCACATTATACTACAAACATGTACAACACTAAAGGCATTCTATTAAACGTAAAATAAAATCCATCCTTGATAATGGTTAAATAGCCGAAAGCGTTCGGCTAATTTATACAATGTATGTTCTCAGAAAGAAAAAAAATCATATCACATGAAAAATTGCATAACAAACTTTACCATAATACCTTGGCTGTCATTTTTAATGAAACCTGCATGAAAAATAGATTGCTGTTCAAATACACAATATATATATATATATATATATATATATATATATATATATATATATATACACAAATACCATTATGAAAGCTTAATGTATTATACAAAAAGCAAGTAATATTATTAATAATAATAATAACAATAAATCGACACTTTAAACAAAACGTTCACGGCTTCTCGCACATTTTCCTTCTCTCCCTCTCACTTTCTATCTATCTATCTATCTATCTATATATATATATATATATATATATATATATATATATACAGCAATAGAGAGACATAGTGAGGTGTTATTCGCTTCCGAGTACACCCGATTGCTCAAGTAGTTAGATAATCCCTGCAACAGACATCATCTCAAGTACATTTGTCCTTCGTCAACATCCGCAAAGATAAACCGTAGGTTATCCTGCAGCTCTGCTGAGCCAACATTACTTACAGTTCCAATGATGTTACCACTTGGAGTTTTCATCAAGATATTCTCAAAGAATTCGGAATAATTTTTATAAAAATGTCTACCGAAATAAGCACCATCATTTGGGTGAACAGAAAAGATTGATTCCCAGTAATCTCGACCATATGGAATAAATAACAATGCTAAGAAGAGCGGCAGATACTTTAATTTCAAGTGACACTGGTTATACACGCTTGGGCGTTCACGTCTATTTCGTTTCGTTACTCACAAGGCAGAAGATTTTCCAGCAGGAGGTTGTCGTGTATTTCTGGGTTAGACCTAAAACTATAGGATCAGTCTGCATTCCTATTCGCTGGGAAGAGATATGGATTCATCCCATCCCGAAGGGTATTTGCGCCTGAGTGAATGTAACAAACTCGTGTGGAAGTCGAACTCGATTCGACGACTTCTCATTACGAGACGACATCCATAATCCCACTGCGCACATCATTACAGTCGAGTAGATAATATAAATAAACAGGGATGAAAACAAATTCTTTTCAAGTACTTCTAATTAAAACAAAAGAAATCCATATATACGCATTAGTAATATTCCATTAGCTCCCCACTGTTCAAATTGATTCGATGTCTGTTTTTCGAGATTACTATATGACCGACATCTTGCCAAGCAACTGGTCACACAGGTCGCTAGGGTAACGCAAAACAGACTTTTCATATGCATCACAACATGGAAATAAGTAGGTTTAGTTGGCTATAAAACACTTGTTCTTGAAGATTAATGTCGTTCGAACGCCGGAAGCAAAGCCATCATTTCCTCCTGCAAACAGGAAGTCCGAGGAGGTGATATATGTAGCCAACTACTAATATGACTTCCCTGTATTTTATGGCTTCGTTTGTTTTATTTATGAATCACTCAATTCAATTTAACTTTTTTAACGTTCAATTTTGTTGTCGACAATACAAAGCCTGGAGGAATTAAATAAAATGTTAGATTGAACTTTCACGTTTGTAAAGAGATTAGAAAGCATAATACTCAGCCTATGCAACAGAAAACACGTATGGATGATATTTTAATTATACATAATCGAGATTTGTTTTGTAAGTGACGTCGATCATCTTTGGGAATCAAAACTTTGTATGCGCATTTTATTCTCATTCAACATTATTAAAATCAAATAGAATGCAGAGGTCAGTAGTAGAATAACGAGTAGATCGGCTAGCGCATGATATCCATTGACAAACAATAGATGGGACTGCTGGAAAGAACTCTTTGGACGGTATAAGGATATGAAAAGAACTTTCAGTCACTTGATCTTCAATAAAAACCTACAGATATTACTTGTGTAGTGAAATTATCTGTTACTTGAACTTTAATATCAAAGAGAAAGAGAAACACACATACACGCACATAGATAGATAGATAGATAGATAGAGAAAGAAAGAAAGAAAGAAAGAAAGAAATAAAGAAAGAAAGAAAGAAAGAATGAGAGAGAGAGAGAGAGACTAATAGACAAACAGACCCGGCCGGCCATAACAGCTGTTAACTATTGAACTTTAAAGATCACAAGACGCAGGAATGAACAAGAATAGGTTTCAAAAGAGAGATACGTAAGGGATCTAGTGTAAAGAGTTCAGGCGCGGTGTGAGGATAGCCTAACGGTTATCGGTGGGGAATGTTGATTCGGTGAGCAGAATTTAAATTCCACTCGAAATCTGTGAAGTTCACTTTCAGAGTTGGTGCGAAATATTAAAAATACACTGTACAAGACGGTAACAATCCACTTTCTTGGTAATTGGTAATGCTGTGGTTATAAAAACACAGACTTAGCATCTCACTGTCAACTGATTAACCCCTATGACAGACTCTGGTCACACATGCGCAGCAACTTCCACTTTGATTTGTTAGTTCGTTACATCAAAACTGTGAACAACTTCTGTTATTTTTACTGAGTATTTTTTATTGAGATTTTGCATCAATCAAGCAACCTTTTGCTCCATCTTTTCTTCTTGATATGTTTCTCGATCAGTTCCACTTTTGTAGTTAAGCCACATATATGATATCCCCTATCCTGCTCTAGTCACTGACCCATGTTGACGACTTCACTATCAAATGCAATCCCTTGTCGAGTATGACATGAACCTTTGATGTACGCAAAAATTTTCGAATCGATTTACAGGGTACGGCAGTAATTACCGAAACGCTTATAATTTACAAAATTTACAAACCCTTCTCCTCAAAGATGTCTGATACGAATTCAATGAAAATCGGTTAACTTGTAGATCAAGGTCCGAATCTTTGATGTACGAAATGTTTTTTCGAATCAATATACAAGTTTCGTTAAAATACAACGACAAACATAATTTCGGGTCAATATTTGCGTACTTTTATGCATTTCTCTAAGACGCTTAACTCAAACTCAACCAAAATCGAGTTACTGGTAGATCATGGTATCACACCTTAATATGCGAACAAAAATACCAATTGACACACAGGGTGCGGCAAAAATTAATAGAAAATTTTGCTTTTTCTGATCGTTTCTTTCTCTTGAACGCTTAGTTGTATTCCAACAAAAATCAGGTCTTTTTTGTAACTACTGTCATATGCCATAATAATTTCACGTTTTCTAAAAAGTGCCAACCCCTCCGAGGTTACAGAGAAAATCCATCTACTTCTTCTACGTCAAAAATCATCGCATCACTTTACAGGCTTCCGTAACTACCGCCCCCGTTCTTTCAATTGTACATACATCATTCCCTTTTATTGAAAAAATTGACCAAGTATGAATCCCGTTTTACAAATACAACAAAAACCAAAACCATAAAGCTAATTTAAAATAAACAAATAAATAAACAAATTATGACATCCACAACCTAAATTAAAAACATGAAGTGATAAGCATTTTTTCTAAGATATACATCTCCCCGAAATACTTTAAAAGCTGAACAAAATCAACAGGTTGAAACTTCATAAAATATTTATTCTATAAAATAAGATAAAAATATTGACTATGGAAAAGGTACACCTTTCGTTAACAACAAAATCCAAATTCAAATGTCAAGATTTCTGAACAAAGACTGGGGAGGGGTGATTCCTATAAGGCTGTAACTTTATGCATATGGACAGGAAAAGTAAATATTGAGTTTATTTTTGTGAACTTGTGTTTGTAAGTATGTATGTCTCTGCTACTACGTATATCCTCAACAGTCAATCCTACTACTATCGTTGCTTAAACTCAAAGCACATAAAAATAATCTATTTGACTGATAAGATCGAAATTTATTTACTGTTGTTGATGTTAGAATCTAGGTGAAGAGTGGATGGTTTCGAATGCGGATGCCAAGGCAGTAAACCGTTCATTGACATGGAAAACTAATGTATGATAATCGTTGCATTTCGATTCTCTTTATTTTTGATCTTGTGCCCCAGTAAGAGATGTTTATTAATAGAGGCCATCAAAAGAAAGAAACACTAACAAGAAGAAGAGATTTTGAAAAGAATAATATCTTGCGTTCCTGATAGCTGCACTCTCCAAAAGTTTAAATGCAACGTCAATTGCCATCTTCTATTTCCTTGATACCCATCCATCTTAAATCCTTTCTTCAAGATCCCCTTTACCTTGTTTTCTTTCTCTTACTGTTTCTCTCTGCGCACCAGTGGATGTCATGCATTGCTTGAGATTTAAATGCTTATTAAAAAAATAAATAAAATAAAGACAAGAAACAGAAACTCCATAAACGAAGGAAGAAGAAGAGGAACAGCAGAACAAAATGGAGCAGACGAAGAAGAAAAATGACACGGATAAAAAAATTAATGAAGAAGAAGAGAAACATTAAAAGAAAAAAGTCAATGTGAACGAGAGAGAAAAAGAATATGATGAGAGGCATTAAGAAAGAAGTAAAAAGTAGGAGGAAGAAGAAAAGGTGGTGAAGAAAGAATAAGTGAATAGAAAGAAGTAAAAAGAAAAGTGAAAGGGTGAAGAAGAAAAAGCAGGAGGAGGAAGAGGGGAAGAAGAAAACAATAAGGCGGGTGAGGAAGAGAAAAGTAGAAGAGCGAAATTAGAAGGAAATTGCGACGACAACGACGACGACGACGACGACGACGACGAAGAAGAAGAAAATTTGACAAATCAGACAAAACCTATGATAAAATGTCCACACTTATTCGAATATCTCGAGAAAAGCATATAAGTCACAAAAAAAAACGCGGAAAACTCAGAGAGAGAGAGAGAGAGAGAGAGAGAGAGAGAGAGAGAGAGAAAGAGCGAGAGAGAGAGTGAGAGAAACAGAGACATACAGATAGAGAGATGAACGATGAAAAAATTAGCAAGAAATAAAAAAATCAGACAGTTCTAAAAATTAAAGTTTTAAAAATCGAGTCACAAAAGCAAAGAGAAAAAAAAAGAAAAATAAAGAAAAACAGAGCTAAAAGAAAGATACTGAAATCATATCTGAGAAGTCAAACCGGAAAACAATCATGGCGCCTATTTTCTTGACGAGGACAGACTTTACAACTGACAATGATGTCTAATCTTAGATATTCTCGCGAAGATTTCGAACCGAATGCGTTTTTCTTTTAGGATGTCGACAAGTTAGTCAAAATTGTCAGCGTATATAAATAGCCGTAGCAATATTTGTGACGTCTGTAGGTATTGTCCCATTTTTAAAAAAAATACTTTCTGTAGACATCTCAATTATTTAATATCGGTACACGCACGTATGTCTCGGATCATCGATCATTGATCAGAAGATTCATTGAAAAAATTACCATATACCGTATTTTGAAATCGATTACAACATTAGAAATTTACTAACAAGGTTTACACAACCTGTGATAAAAAAAAATGATTTTTTAAATGGGAAAGCAAATATTGCTATTTTTCTAGAATATATTTGCAAAAGCCACGGATATAAGCATCATGGATATTCGAAGTCTGATAAAAAAGTATCGGAATTGTTAGTATTGTAACAGGGTTATCAGTTCGCTAACTGAAGACACTTGGCATAGATAGACCTTAAAGTCTGTCGCGGGCGGGCGGACATACACACACAACCACAACACACACACACACACACACACACACACACACACAGATAGAGAGAGAGAGAGAGAGAGCTATAACGTTCTCGCTCACTTACATGTTTTATAGCAGTGCTTGGAAGGAAGTCTACAGAATGTGGTCATCTCACCCCACAACAGGAGAGCTATCAGTGACAATGGCTTGTGCAGTGATTTAGTGCCAAACGTAATATTCCTCAGATCCGACAACCATCATATTTCCCAGATCTTGAAAATTTTTCTTCAGAAATCAAATCCCACTTGTATCAAATAAAATTCCAAAACTTTAAAAAAAAATCAGAGTCAATGTGTGTGTCATGACAGCTACTCGCTATCCCCCAAAATGAATTCCAGGAATGCTTCCGTCAATGAAAACGTCGCTAGATAAAATGTTTGGCCACACAAGGGGCCTACTTCGTAGGAGATTAAATGCTGAATTGATATTTGTTGTAAATTTCTTTTTATATCACTAGTCCCGATACGTTTTAAATCTGAACTCCTATGTCTTGGATATTGAGCAATTTTAAAATGATAAAATCTTGTCTTTAAAATTATAATCCATTTTAAACCAAAATCAGCCATGTTTCAATAATCTAAATACGTGTGTAAAACAAGCCTCACCAATTCACTATTTAACGAAGACTAAAGTAATTCTTTATTGCACTCAAATTTGCAAAAGACATACGGTAGTAATGTACTCATCAGACGGAAATGATATTTAGGTACCGTAAAAGAAAAGGAGATACATCGAGAAAAAATGTTGAGAATAACGGCGAGACAATGCAAAAAGCTCAAATTCGTGGACGTAGGCAGGGAAATCTTTGATAATTCCTGCTAGAAACAATGAGACAAAGGATTTGAAATTTATTTGAAGAATAGGAAAACGGAAGAAATGAGAAAGGAGATTTTAGGAGCTGAAGAATTGCAAATTGACTGGAAGAATCAATACCAAAGATGGGCAAAAATGTTTAAATGACAGCGAGTACAAAAGAATTAGAAAAGTCAAAAAGCTACAAATTGACTAGAATAATTCGAGAACTGAAGAATTATTGAAGTATTAATGTAATCAAAGAAACGAATAACATTATCTCAAATAGAAGAAGCATAAAGAAAGAAAACTTCAATTTTGTAAAGAGTATTATAGCCCCGAAGAAATGTTAAAAATCAGATAAAGAAATGCGTTTATCAGAAGAACTGCAAATAGTTTAGTGGAAACAGAAATTAAGAGAACTGTAAAGGTGGTTGAAAAATCAAAGATCTGAAGAGATAGTAGCGGAGAGTGACTGGAATTAACAGAATAAGAGCAAATTGACTGGAAGAATAAACGAAACGAATAACTGGAATGTATTGGAAATTATTAGATTCTAGGAATAGCAATGGGATCAGAAACCAACAAATCGAGGGGCTTATAAATCTTGTTCAAAGAACTATAAATGAATGGAATATCTTGGAGTATCAATTAACTGTAAATGACTAAACAGAAAAAGCGTATCAAATGTGGAATGGTAAAATCGGACTAAAGAACTGGTAATGAGTGTGTCTAATTAGAGTTGAGATGAACTAAAAAGGAAAGAAAAAATAACTGCAAAGTGTTTGGAAGAGTCAGAGCTGAAAAATTGCAAACAAACTAAAAATTCGGAAAGCCGATTTTAAATCTGGAATAATTTTAGTAAAAACAAAGATTCGAAAAAGTGCAAAAAAAAAAAAATGAAAGAAACAGGGAGATTAACACTAGAGGAGAAACTCTCTGAAAATCACTGTGAAATGATTGGAAGTATAAGAGAAACATAAAAGTGTAAAGTGACTCTAAAAATCAGAGTCGTTGAAACAAAATGTTAGAACCTCGGATACGAACGAAGATGATTGGTTAAAAGGTTAGTTAAATCAGGGAAAAGAAGATACTTAAAAATAAGAG
Source organism: Ascarosepion bandense (assembly GCA_037127315.1). Lineage (NCBI taxonomy): Eukaryota > Metazoa > Mollusca > Cephalopoda > Sepiida > Sepiidae > Ascarosepion > Ascarosepion bandense. The sequence continues at coordinate 8,629,354 of JBBBDQ010001236.1, forward strand.
TTGAAACTTGACAAAGAAACTTGTAGGAACCTCGGCTATACTTGTCAAATTGGCCTTGTGTCAAACGCAACCGAAGTCCCCACAATTTAAATATTAGAAAGTTGAAGGTGGGATGTTGAAATGTTGAATGATAAAATATTCCGTTTGTACATTAAAGCAAAAATTTATTAACAGAATAATAAAATTGTAAGAAAATGTTCATAGAGAAAATGCATGTAGTTAAAACTGTTCAAAGAGAAATGTAGAATTCATAGTTGATAGTAGCAGAATGTGTGTGTGTAAAACGATTAATAAGGTTGTTAATGAATGTCTGTTGTTCTTTTCCTTTTTATGACGGGAGAAAAAGTGAGAAGGAAAATCAAGGTAATGAAGGAGATTGTACTTATCGGAGTCCATTGAGGTATCGTGTTGTTGTTGTTGTTGTTGTTATTTTCTTTGGCGGTGTGGAGTGAAAATTAAGAAAGAAAAATTGGAAGAGGTAGAATGAATGTATGTCAGCGAGACGTGACCGAGTCAGCTTGAAGTTTCTTCCTTACATTGTAACGAGATGTTATCAGATACCGCTCCCATTCTGACTCTTTTGACTGGTCAATAAACGTGGTTTAAGGAGTGAATTTTAGTCATGTGACCGGCTCCAACGGCATTTTCATTTTAGGTGTGAAAAAAAAAATTGACTGACATCGTATAATAATTTGCTATTTCCTATTCAATCAGAATCTAGAATCTTACTTTTCACACTGACTTGTGAAATTTGCCTTGATCTGGGGTTTTCCAAAATCTTTTTAGTCTTTTGGATGGTATAGAATTTTTATCTTATAGACTGAAAGAACTGCAAAGTGACTGGAAGAAACAAATATTTAAATCAATTTGAAGGGACAGGAAATAATCAGAGAAACTATAAACTGTAAAGGATTAGAAAAATCAGAGTTGAAGGAATTCATACTCATTAGAAAGCTGAAAATCTTCATAGCGACCGGAGAAAAAAAAAGGTTTAAAAAAGTGCGAAGTGTTTGGAAGAATCAGACAAGTGAATAAATACATCCGAATCAGAAATCTGGAGATGTGAAGACAGAATGGAAGAAATACAAGATAATTCAAAAGAAAAAAAAAGAGGAAGATTGCAAAATAAAATAATAACGGTAGAATCAGGAGCTAAATGACTGCAAACAAAGAATGTAAGAAACGAATAATTACAAACTAATTTGAGGAATAAGAGAATCGATGGACGTCAAATAAGAGAAAATATCAGTGAGCTAAAGGAGTGCGTAATATATGGGAAAAAATACAGACCCCAAAACAGCAACAACTGGATGGGATAATGAGCGGAAGAATACTAAATAGAATTAATTATATGTAAATTTAAATGAACAGCAAAATAACTGCTTGAATCAAAGAACCAAGGAAACGAGAAATTCACATCAGAATTAGTTTTTAATATAATATAGAATTAGACAAATATATAAAGACATATCCACGCCTTTCTCACAAATACTAATAATAATGATGACGTTGGTGTTGTCGCTATTATTATTATTATTATTATTTATGTTGCATGAGCTAAAGGCACGACAACAAAGTGACGCCGGGAAACAAATATACGAAGTCTACTATAGCAACGACATCATTCAATCTGATAGGAGTATACCACTGACATGCATCACAGCCAATATTTGAGAAAAGCAGCACATAACATTGTAGTTGGAGTCGTGTTAGAAATAGGTTCAGATCAGGTGATTCGGTCAGCTCAGAATGTCTATGATGTGCTCCCAAGTATTCAGATGTAACCCCCAAGTCGTCTTGATTGACTTACCATTTAGAATTGAAAAATAAAAGAAAGAACCCTATCGATATCTGACTAATATGCTTCTTATAGTACCCTATCTATAGGAATGAACTGTTCTTCTGTTAATAAAGACTAACCTGCGAAACTTTCCGGAGAGACAGTCTAGAGGCAGTCAAAAGACAGTCGTGAGGCATTCGAGACGTAGCGTAACTATACAATTCGGACGTATACTTTTATTTGCTGACTACTAACACTCTTACTTTGTATATATGATCTGCTATTCTAATACACAACCTACCTTCTTGTTTCCGTGTCTTTCTTTCTGGCCCTAACAGACCACAACGATGCTTTACCACTACTTACGTTCACGAACAGATATTCCCAGAGTGTCAAGCTCAGGGGAAATATACAACTGGTTAAAATCAGTCAAATGACAAAAAATGAATTTCTGTAAAGAAAATTCATCATTATTTAGAGCATTTACAGTTCGACTATTTTCCTTATTGTTAGTGAGATTATCACGGTATTTTATCCGTTGAGCTCTCTGAGTTTTTTCACGTGTCTGTTAATCCTAATAACAGAGAATTTCGAACTGAAAATTTCATGTAATCGACAGAGATAGATTGTACTCGTTCCGTTTTCAATGCCAATGTTTTGTTCTGCTAATTCTGACTGTACGAAGTGCCGCTATTTTAAGAATAATTTAAGTTCGAAACACTTCCAAGGTCTTTGTAACAGCAAGAACCACACCTACATTTTAAGCCCACACAAGCAGGCTATATAATCTTTCAAATATTAATCTCCTTATTACTCTTTTCTGTTCCAACTACTCTTACCATCCCCGGGATGACGCTATAGCGATGAACCAACTACACAGAAACTGATATCTCTCTACCGGCTTCATTCTTCATTCTTCTATTCGAATTTTCTACTGAGAAAAAGTGAAATTTGATAATTCAAGGAACATTTAATTGATAATTGTACCCGGAGTTACTGGAGCACACAAACGAATATAGAGAAGCATAGGATAATTAAAAATGAATGGCAGAACTGAAAGTATTCAATTACTAACGTCAATAAATTAGTAAAAGGATTACTAAAAACATGAACAACTTGCTGTCTCTTTATCTCCAATAAGAATTATGGGAATATAATAAGATATTTATTTGTATAAAATTATACAAAATGTGGCAAATGACACATTGGTAGAGGGTGGTCTTCCGTAGCTATCCTATACCTAGTTAAACACTTTCACGACACTAGCACTCATTAACACTGTTAGGACGAATATAACATATGCCTCCAAGAAGCTGGAGTAATCGAACCAACAAACTACTCCTATTGTTGTAGTCAGGAAAGCAAATGGCAAAGTCCGCACCTGTGCTGATTATTCCACAGGATTAAATAATGCGCTCGATACACACCAATAGCTCACCTGCCGAATCGTTAATGAATCGGAAAATCCGATTACACATCGACGTCTTACGTCCAAAATCACAACACTCCATGAAGAGAAACACAAAAATGGAACTGCAGTACAATCGTCACCATGGTAAGACAATTCTTACCGGGTCAACAAGTCTTGACAAGAGACTACCGGAACAACACAGAAACATAGACTCAAAGACAGATTGTACGCCAAACTGGTAATGTCACTTACTACGTAAATGTCCAAAATTCCATTTGGGTTCGACATTCCAATCAACTGAGACCATCACATCTTCCAGCAGAAATACAATAAGACCTTACCATTCCATGTTGGACAACTTTGACTTCCCACAACAAACACCAGCAACTCCCCAGAACACCGAAGTTGAAACACAGGATCCAAACATCCGGAAGTCAGTTCGCACCCGCTGTCCAGCACAGCACTTGCAGGTTGATCCTCACCTGAAGTCGTACAAGCGACAAATTTAAAAGGATGGGGTGTTAGGACGAATAAAACATATTCCAAGGGAATTAACACTTTCCTGTTCCCAAACAGAGTACCTCCCTTTTTACCTCTGAAAGTGGGTACACACGAGTCACGTGATTAAGGACAAATTCAGACGTAGGACGCATGAGGGAACAGACTTGGAATATGGCCGTCAATGGTTAAAGAACGCATGTATGTTCTTCTGCCCTAATGGTTGTGACACACAACCCGATAACTTGGGACTGATACCGCATGGACATATTTTGTAATGTTCTCCATGTAAAATAAATGTATCTTCCAGTCAACCGTGAGTAGACGTCTACTTTCCTTTCGTTTCATGCATGTTTCCACGTGCAACACACACACACACACATATTTGTCCATGCACCATAAATCATATTGGGTAAAATTAAAGCATTTTAGTTATTAGACAAACACCCAGTTCATAACAAACACCCCGTTCATCACAAACACTTTGCACAATCACCACAAGAACTCTTTCATCACCTCCCAATCCTTCACACACCACAATACCACTTATAGACAAGGGGAAACAAACCCATGAGCTAAAAATGCTAGTACAAAAATATATTTAAAAGATTTAATGATAATGAAATGAAAAAGGTTAGGGAGATGAAATACCCAAAACGAACTAAAATATAGCAAAATATTCACACTAAAATAAACAGTTGTTAGCAAGACCCGTCCACTTCACAAAATCAGAGTGGCTGCTGTATTCCACCAAAACAGAGAAATCAAGTAGCACATTCTCTAAGGAAGTGGGAGAGGATAAAATAAATAATGGAATGGGAAAATCAAATACTGACCCCAGTCAAGATAAAAATGGGACTAAAAACAAACTGTGGAGGTTGGCAATATGGACTTGGATTATAACAAAAGAGAAAGCTGAAAACAGGCTAGGAACCCGTACATTCACATTAACTAGGTACACAAAAAACGTTAAACTTAATCAGTAGGAGAGTATCACAGGAAACTGCCCCGTTGTGCCATAAGGGATTTAAAAAAGAAAATCAAAAGTCTTATATTTATGATTCATTTGTAATTATATTATTGATACGTTCCTTGTGAGGAAACAAAATCTACGTTAACTGACGTCATTTATCTATTATTATTATTATTATTATTATTATTATTATTATTATTATTATTATTATTATTATTATTTCTTTGATTTTTGGTGTAAACTTATTTCTTTCTAGCTCCCAAACAAAGAGCTAATATCAGAAATGGAATCATGACATTTGCGAATAATCATTTTTGAGAAAAAAAATAAAACCTAAAAACACACATATTTGACACAGGTAAATCTCTTTATAAGGTGTGAGCTGCACTTTTGAGTACAATATTTTGTATTTCTTTAAGGCTTGGGCTATCAGAAATCCGTTTAATAAGATTATTCGAATCTTTACCAGTCAATCCAAAGACTCCAACTAAAATCATAATTGTTAATGTCCTCATGTTCTTCTAATATTCAAATGGAAGATCAATATATTAAATTTAGTGAACTTGCTCCTCACTTACCTGAAGTGATCAGGCCATGTTTCCTCTTGTGCAAAAAGTAAGGTGAATTTTTACAAAGACATATTATTTAATTTTCAAGGACTAAGAGCCACTCAACATGGAGGATTTCTAAATGAAGTTGTTGTTAAGAAGATCTGAATTAAAGCATATCATGAGAATATGTCAGATGGATAACGGGTGATCCTAATCATGAAGAGCTTAAGAATGTAGTGGTCGAGGAAGCACCGTCTCAGGAGTTTGTTTCATAGCACGAAAGGAATGAGGAAGGTTCATCGATATATATATATATATATATATATATATATATGTCGAATCTTTCATGTAAATATCTGAACTGATGAAACTAAAGAATATTGCTCGACAGACATTTTCCATGGGAATAGCGATAGGGGAGCTAGACACTTGCGATGTGGCATCTTTGGAAGAAAGATAATCTTTGGAAAATGAATTAATCTTCTACAATGTGGTGCAAACGCTTTTGAATACTGTAAAGACTGGAAAATAGTTATGAAGCAACTCCAGCCCAGATATGGCAACAATAGTTTATTTTTGTCTAATCTGACACTTGTAAATTTAGGGCATTGTATGTGAAATGAGTACATGGAGAGGTATAAAGATTACCATTTTTTTTAGCAAGTTTGGCGAATTACGACCTAAATGAGTTCCACATGAGTAAAAGTCGTTCAAACGATGTTTCTTTCTGTTGTAATGGAAGAACCTTTCTCCCCTTATCAATGGAGTGTCGCCCATTATAAATACACTACGCAGTAGATTACGAGTGAGCTGATGACCGGAAGACGACCAGGGACGGACGGAAGTACTCTCCGCTCCATTTTTGTACATAAACTATTGTGTGGACTCTTAATATTTGTACCCTTAGTACAATAAACCTTATTGTTGATTTTATCGTGTGTTCCTTAGTCTTTACCACTCGGACTAACCACTCATTTGTTTGTATCGTATTTCACGACACAAGACTTTCAAACCTCGGTTAGATGAACTTTAATATATTCCATGAAAAGCGAACCCAATAAATTTTCTTTTTTACTATTCCATATCATTTCAGTACCTGGACGATCACGGCTCTCAACAACTTGCAGTCATTCGTTGTTCGAGTATCTCGTTTTGTTTCTTCTGCCATCCATTCGCTTAAACTTATTAAGTAAATTTCTTGCAGTCTCTTTCTCTCTCTCTGTTCATTTGTCTTCAGTACGCCTAGTGTGTGGTAATAATCCAAGCATATTTTTCACAATATATATCTTAACAATGTTAGCTATTGCGTGCGGATTCTTAACAGTTGTCTCCTAGAGGACGAATTGTCGTTAAAACTTTTTCTTTTCTCACATGCCCTGACGAAGAAATTTTTATCATTAGTCGGTGGAAGAGCATTACTGTCGGGTCAAACGTCCTTCATTTCTGAAGAGGTTGGTCAAAGTTCGCAGCTGTATAAGATATTAGAAATAACATAACTGTTCAGAAGTCTTGGCTTTGTTTCTAAAGATATTTTCTCTTACTCAGTACGTTGCTTAGATTATAAAAGGATCATTTCTTTATTTCGATACGCCTTTAGATTTCTAATCACATATACAGTCATCAGTTAATGCAATACGTTTTGTAAATTTTTCATTTTTTTCGTAATTACTACGAGGATTCTGGGAATTAATATCGAAACATAAAAATAGATAATTACCATTCAGTTTGTTCATAATTCTGTATTTATAGCATATTACCTGACTTTACATATTTGAAATGTGCTTATACATGTGAGGGTCTGCGTGCATGTGCGAGCCTATACGTGTGCATGTGTATATGTATGTGTGTACGTGTGTGTGTGTGTGTGTGTGTGTGTGTGATCATGAACGGTAACATTTATACGTGTATGAATCAATGTAAGTGTAAAAGAAAGGCATGAAAATAGAGAATGTAAGCAATAATGTGCACCAACGTCGTTTACGTCATCGCCGCTTCCCAAGCGGAACACCACCCAGCCATCAATCAGAAACATCTGTTCTAAATTAGCTGGATTCAAATCCAATCCACCCCAATCCCGAACGCACCAATCATTCCATTTTTTCCGACCTTCAGGAAACAGAGTCGTTTCTCTAAACCGAACGTCGCTTCCCACGTGGGATAAGAAACAACATGTCTGCAGTCACGTGGTACTTTGCTAGCCTCGATGCTTAGATCAATCAATAGATCAATATTCCGATCATCAAAAGTAAATGCGAAGCGGACTTATTGATCAAAATTGATCGAGAAGGAAAACAAGCTTTAACCTTGCAAATTCTATTAGAATTGTTGGATTTTCTGGTTATAGGGTGGTGAGAGGCGCATATGAGGGTGGCTCCATTTGTAAATTTTAATAACCATACCCGTTTGTCTTTAGCTATGTACATGTATGCATTTTCTCGGTATATAAAAGCACACACACACACACACACACACACACACACACACACACACACACACACATACATACACACACATATATATATTCTGGAAGCCGGTCATGTATTTGTTAACAATAAACAAAAAAAAATGAGTTAGACACAAAAATATAACACGAATATACTTTTTCTAAAGGAAATGAATTTTGTAAAAGAAAGCGTATTCGTCGTGATAAGTGAAATGTTTATTTATTTGAGCAGGCTTATCGTTTCATAGAGATTATGGTGGTCAGGAAGTGCGTTGTGTAGTGGATATCGGCTCGGAAAGAGAAATCGGGGAGACGAGTTCGAATTCAAGTGGAATTCCTCGCATTCACTCTCACACAAATACCCTTGGAAAAGGTATTAATCCGTCTCTTCCCTGTAGTTATGGGTTAAATAACAGGATAGATTGGGTTCTATTGATTTGACTGGCAACTAGTCTACCGCAGAAAGCAATGGATAATCTTTTGTCCAGTCAGTCATGTCTCTTTCGAGACATGATCGTTTAAGCGTGTATCGCGTATGGCATTCAACTGATAGTGGTCAAATCTGTTTTCAAAACGACAGTATATAAACCCCGTGAAAATAAAAATAAAGACAAAATAATTGGACATTTCATAATATATATATATATATATATATATATATATAAAAAGTGTGTGTTTGTGTGCCTGTATGCATGCTGCAGGTGGATGTCATTTTTTATTCTTACATATAATTTACTAACATATTATATAAATATACATACTATACTACGTCTATATTATATAAATATACATACTATACTACGTCTATGGCACGACTTAGAGTTCCATGCAATATGCAATCATCAGGTGCATATTTCAAACTGACAGTTTAATAGATTTGAATTTAAATTCACTCGATTTTCATGAGAATTAAATCTTATAAAGTTAATTTACTGCTTTTTTAATAACAAGATTAAAAATTTAAATATTCTCAGGTTATATGTAGAAAAAATTCAAATTGAAAACTTAAAATTGAAATAAAAATACAAAATACTGAAAATATAAAATGTAGGAAAGTGAAATCAAAGGGGCGTAAGTCATGAAAAGTTAAAAAAAATTGAATATTCAAATATTACATGCAGAAAAAATTAATATTTTAAAATTTTAAATACATTAAAATAAAAGAAAAGTAAACGAAAAGAAAAGAAAAGAAAAAATTAAGAATAAAAATAAAAAGTAAAATTTAGTATTAAAATTAAAAATAAAAAAATCTAAGGAGCAAAAATAAAAGGAGTTTAATTCATAATTGTTAAAATCAATATTGCGAAGGAAATAAGCTATTATTGATATGGTTTAAGATGTCATCGTAAACCATATCATTAATCCTAATTTGCTTCATTAAAAATAATTTAATGACCACATGCTGTCATAGAAAAATACTTACTTAAATTCTTAGACCCAGATTGATAGTGATTTCTCTACGTTTTCCCCTTCCTTTCTATTTTTCTTTAAAATTTTACGTTTCATGACTTACGCCCTTTGATTTCTTACTCAACCTTTTTTATTTTTAATATTTTGTATTTTTTTAAATTTAATCTTGTTATTAAAAAAAGCAGTAAATTAACTTTATAAGATTTAATTCCCATGAACATAGTGAATTTAAATTAAAATTTAATAAACTGTCAGTTTAAAATATGCACCTGATGACTGCATAACGCATGAAACTCCTAGGCGAGCCATAGACGTAGGATGATATGTATATTTATTTATATATATAATACAGCACTGTTCATACATTGAACACTGTTTTATTAGCACCTAAATAATAATACTATACGTATACATGTCGACCCTCCTTATATGTATATTTTTTAATTTACGTCACAATATATATATATATATATATATATATATATATATATATATATATATGAATTAAAAAACACATTTATTAATCCGACAGAATTTGTTACCTAACCGTCTTTTTAGTATGTGAAATGAATATATAGATACGTATACTCGTACATTCTAGTCGTATTTGAGTAGATGCTCTGGTCATAATCTGTTTAATAATTAACACCCCCCGCACACACACACACACACACACACACACACACACACACACACACACACACACACACATATATATATATATATATATATATATATATATATATATAGTATCAATATCCTAATGGATTTATTTTTAATCAGGTTTTTTATTACTCCAGACCTTATTTTTGGTGGTAACCGTATTTAAAATAGATACCCCGGTTTTATGTTAAACAATGTGAAGTGGATATATCGACCAAAAAGCTTTCTTGAGGGCGCAGGTTGATAGAATGTAATAATCACTGTTTAAAATCAACTATAAATCTTTAAGTAAATACGGTCATCCACCAACAATACTGTTTGAAGTAATACCGTTATAGTGTCTAAAAATTGCTTATTCATGGATGAAAAGGCTCAATCCCGAGTTGCAACATTTGTAAGTCTATATGTTTATCTACAAGAATGCGGGGACATTTATTGTGCCCTATATCACAAAATCAGAACTAAGAACCAAAAATCAGATTTTCTTGTCCAAAATCATTTTTTCTGCTACGACGGCCGTGAGTGTTCTGTTGTATACATTATTTTAACAACAAACATTCGTTCTATTCAAATTGTTATCCTGTCACTCCATCTGTAGACTACAATATTAACCTTTTAAGGTCAAGGATCTATTGACCGTTTATTGGGTCCACGTTCATTCTAGATCTCAAGTAGAACTCATATACGATCAATTGCTAAAAAATCTGGGGAAACGGTTATCTCTTTTGATGCTCAGGCAATTAACGTATTTTCCGGCTTACAACACGCTGCGGCGTGCAAGACGCACCCTAATATTGGAAAGAAATTTTTCAGAAAAAAAGGTCTTTCTCATATATCAACATATTTACCATGTGTCCCTCACATACTGACGCCACCCATTGTCTTTATTAATCACTCGTCCGATTTTATTTTTATGGCAACGACATACTAGTTGGTGCTTAGTAAACATACTATACATCTTTCATTTTCCAAATGCAGTTTTATTTCAAGAAAAGTGAATTTAAAATTTTAAAAATATGCATGTAAATATGCAGGATCATCACTACTGTCAGTCATCTGTTATAAATGATCCTCACTACCATTCATATCATGGTCGTAACTGATACGTTCATCTTCGAAAGACGCACACATATTTTTCAGAGTATTTTAAAGTGCGTTTTGTAAGCTACTTGATTTCTGACAGATTTTATATTTACAAGACTCAGATTAAACCAAAGATAAACTATCACTGTCATATCTAAGCTGGAAATGCTTAATCTCTTTTTTCATATCATGGCAGTGTTCAAAATTATTCATCAGGTTTTGTGTCGGACATCGAATCGCAGTCATTTTCTCATAATTCAAATCTAAGCAGAATATCCCAACTCAAACATTTTTTCCAAAAACCGCTATGTTAGCCACTTCAAGTTAAAAGCGAAATGGTATCTATCCGACTTATCCTCAAAAATTGTAATTCTCTACCACCTCTTCTTTCACACATATCACAATTCGTTAATCATAACTATCTTAACTGTAACAGTCTACTATGAAGAACTGTTTATTGTGTAAACTTGAATATAAAAATGTTATCATTTTTTCTTTCTATGTGACGTCTACCTCTGTTATGGTGCCCTCCTACGAGGAATGGACTCTTCCTCTTTTTATCTGTAAGTGCCTGCGTGACTTCCGAGGAGCAGTTAACTGAAGCAGCTAATGAAGGCAGTTAACAGCAGTTAATGACAGCTACTAGTCAGGCCATAAGCAGTGTAATAATACCTTCGGACTTACTTATTTATAGTTATTTATTATTAACACTTCCTTTGAATATCTTTTTTCTTGTTATATTAATACTCTGTTTTGAATCTAACTTTTCTGTTCCGTATCTTACTTCCGGCACAAACCGGCCACTACAAATTTGAGGCAAAATTTCGCCACAACTCCACAACAAATTAGCAATGGATACCCACAACAACCTCAATTTATGTAACTTATTAATTTCTATAATATTGTATCTGTAGGTCTCTTTCTAGGTTTGTGTTGTTCTGTTTCTAGCTCTTCGACTGATTCCTGGCATTAGCATTTCCATTGATCTTTATGCATGGTTTAATTTGTTTACAAGCGATTTTGCTAAATTCCATATTCATCAATCGTCCGTCAAAAATGGTGTTTTAGATTCATGATGCACTTTCATTGTAACTATTTCGTTGAAATGCTTTCAAGCTTATCTTTATATGCTATTGTTTTATCTTTTCATTGATCTTCTGTCAGATTTAATCTCATATGATTATATACTCGAATAATTATAGTGCAGAAATCGTTTGCATATTCAACATTTGTACCATAATGTTCGTTATTATATTGCTGTAATATTGAGTTAAATAAAATATTTTCATAGTCAACAAAAACAAAATGGATGTCATATTTTGTTCTTCTTGATAAATTTATTTACAGATTCCATATCTACTTTAGGGAAAAATTTCCAAAAACTTTCCTTTGCACTTGTCCAGTTTTGTATAGGTTGATTTAAGTTTGGGAATATTTTTGAAAATAGTTCGCAAACGTGTTTATTAACTTCTTTCTTATAAGAAGAATCGCTATTATTAAATAGTTTGGGGTAACTTTTCTTCACATATAAACTGTGCTCAATTTATGTAAAAGTTTTTTCCTGCATCTTTCAAAACGTCTGTTACTATATTACCTTCACCTGATACATTTCTGTGTTTTACATTCTGAAACAAACACTTTTTAGTTGATTTTCTAAGCACCACTTAGATGTTGCACAAGGCCGAAAGTAATGAGTACTCATCGAACTCACTACTAATATATTCTAGCGAGACAAGCCTGTTAACTATTTAATCGCTTTGAAGAGCTCCAATTAACAATATTTAGTTTGTTTTTACTTCTTGAATAATTCTTATATTCAAGTGGAGCGTGTTTTGGTGATGCAGTTATTTTCCAAAGTTTCAGGTGTTTCATGTTTTGCACCTATTTAAAGACCTATTTCTGTCTTTAAAAAAATTCTGTGCACCAGCATAAACAACTATGCCCATTCCTGATAATCTAATTTATCACTTATTTCTTTACTTTTATTGATTAGTGTGCTTAGCTATGAACTTTCAATTGTGTCTCAATATTATGTCTACGTTGCCGATTATTTTACTTTGTTCTTGTTTTTATTTAATTTTTATACCTTTTGATTCATTTTGTTTAGGTAATCGAATTGTTATCAATATATATTTATGGCTTTCACTATTCAACAAGTAAAGTACTGCTGAAATGACACATTCTTTTTATTCAATGGAAGAAACATACAAGCGAATTAAAAGGGTGTATTATCTGATACGAGTTATCCCTCCTTATTGGTAAGAGTTATCTCCCATGAACATGCAATGCAGAATGAAAATAATCTAAGCTTGGGGATTAAATAAAGTGTGCAGTTCAAAATTTCAAAAACGTTACTGAGTTCGATGAGAGATAACAGAAGAAAGCTGGAGTGTACAACAGCAGAAACAACCCAGGTGAGCATTCTTGTCGGAATTATAAAGCATACAATTCAAGATATCGTGCTAAAAAGTTTCAAAAGAACTTTGTTCAGCTTCCAATTTATTTGACTCGATCCCGACTTGGTAGATTAGCGGCAGTCCCCTTCTCACCGGTGTAATACGGCTTCCCTATGTCTCTTATACAAATACTTTCACGGCTTCTGCTATGACGAGCTTAGTTCACTGGTGCCTACTCTGCATGAATTTACTCGAGCTACTAGACTAGCAACTAGGCCTCACCCTTTTACAATGAAACCAATAAAATGTAACCACAACTTCTGCTATAACAGCTTATTTTCTTCTCGCCTGTGTAATTCCTTTCCGTATACTTGCTTCCTCGACAGATCTTCAAGAATTTAAATGTAAGGTTAATTGTCATCTCCTGTCTCTTTGACTCACACCCTTTCCTTCGTGTTCGTTACTCCGTCCACTCTACTCTCATCACACCAGTATTCTCATCTTTCTCTTGCCCATTCTCTGAAGCCTCGTATAACTTGTTCCTCTTTCTCATCATTTTCCTCCTGTGTAACCCCTGCACACCAGTGGCAGTAAAACTGCCGTGCATGGGGTAAAATGTTTAAGAAAAAAAGAAAGAAATACTCTTTAGCTGAATTATGAATTCACTTCCGCCTACATATTTTCAAGGGTCTCGTCAGTTGTATTCCCCGTTGATGATAATGTAAATTTTGTTTCATTATTTGAAAAGATGATAATAATATCTCTGAAAGATACAACCTGTATACAGATCCTTAGACCAATTCATAAACTTGCTGCAGTTATTATAGTATTTCACAAAAAATTTGAAAAGTTGGATACATCACAGATGGAGTTGAAAACTTTTTAGCGATTTAACGAAAAAACCAACATAACCATTACCTTGAATATAAAAAAAAATAGGCCGGGTAAAAGTCTTTAGTTTTGGATAGCAACTTGTCTAAGAGAAGGAAATCTCTGAAATAAAAAAAAAACCCTACACTTACTCTGTGTAGAGAAGAGTAGGTTGAACTCTGTAATCTTGGTAGATAATCATTCTAGAGATAGTGTCTCGATAAAAGCATAGAGTTTCTAATCTTCTAAACTGGTTGGTGTTAGTAAGGATATATAGTAGTAAAACTCGCTCCAATATTTCATGATGGTTCAGTTATGGAGCAATCAAGAAAACCCCGTCTAACCCATGCTAGCATGGAAACGGACGTTAAACAACGATGATGATGATGATGATGATGACAGTGCATTGAATGAGAAGCGAACTTACTACTAATGTTCAGCTTGTTTAACATTGTTCATATTCCGCCAGCTATTTTCTGAAATGTAAATACGTTAATCGCTATTTATCTGCTTTCGTTGTCTTTAGTAGGCCTAGTGAGTGTTAAACTCACCAAGCCTAATCTTCTCATAATGTAGACTAAAAATATTAATTAACGCTGTCTGATTGTTACAATGAGTATCCTTGAAGTTATTATTGTTCATAAAATTTCCTCATATCTCACATGTCTAAACTAGAGTATTTTTACAATTCGTCGGTCGAACAACATATCTCACTTCAAGCCTCTTCTTCATCTTTGAGGATACTAACCAATATTGACTGCTATATTAATGATAAGATATTGCCAAACAGTGCTATTACCTTTATTTCTACGGACATTTTTCTATTACGTGATACCTTGTGAAGAATAAACCAAGTACAAATTTTATACAAATCTGCGCCCATATTTTTAAATTTTTTATAGTCATTTCACCCGAAGCAAGGAAACGACCACCCCTGTTGTGCATGAAGGAGTACAATGAAAGAAAAACAAAATACAGTTAGTTAGTGAGAGATATAGAAGATGGCAATTGACGTCGCATTTCAACTTTTACAGATTGTAGCTATCAGGGAAGCAAGTATAAGGAAGGAAGTTCCACAGGTAGGAAATGCAAGAGAAATAATTGGTAGAGTAGAAGTGCCTGTTACATTTGACTATTTAGACGGTAAAAGGGTGGGAAGTAGATACCACGCTAGTAACATAAGTAAACTCATGTGGTCGAAGAAAGAAGGAAAAAAGCTTGTCAGGGCAGAAGCCGTGAAAATATTTTAGAAAAGACAAAGGGAAGCCACATCTCATCAGTGTGAAAGTGACTGAAATCGAGCTGCCAGGTCAGGACGGTTTATGTTGCAGATCCTTCTTTGGATTTTGTCGATAACCTCGTGATGATTAGCAGCAGCACCTGTCCAGAGATGGCAGCAATATTCAATGCACGGACGAATGGTAAAATGTGCAAGATTGATTCTGAGGAGAATGTTACCTTCTTTTTCAGATGGTTTTCGTTTTTATCTTTTGAAGGAAATGTCGTCGTTATTTGTCTCTATATCTGCCTGCGACAAATCACATCCTATTATCTGATAGTTCTTTCCACAAGAAAAAGCTCAACTTTAAGAGGTCGTGTTTATTTGCTTCTTGTGGCATCTAAAAAAAACTATTAGTGTGCTGTCAGCGTGATCCTCTTATAGACGATGTTATATTCCAGTTTTCCGATCCGTTCAGTTTGGAGAGGGTCTAAAAGTGGCACTGTTTTGTTTGAGAATCTTTGACAATTTCATGTAAGTTTTATCAAGCTTTTCTTCCGTGATAGGGAACTTGAGAGAGAGGGTGCCCTACCTCGATCGCAGGGGTTGAATGATTTATACGCAAATAGGTTTTGTTATTGCGTTAGTTGGATATACTCATGCTAGATACAAGGAATTTATCACCTCACAGTATGGTTTTATATCGGAAATATAAAATCCAAATCATGAATGTTGATGTAGGAATTATATATATATATATATATATCCTGGGTTAAAAAGCAATCGGATATCTAACCGTACTGATGAGCTGTGATACAGCAAAGCAGATCTGTCTGCGGATGAATATTTACACTCTCTCACCTTGATTGAGCACTCTGACAGAATGGTAGACATTGAAAAAAAAAGCTGTAGCTACTCTAGCATCTATGCATCGCTCATTCAGTAATGAATTATAGCACTCTGGCGACTGGCGTATGATACATCATACGCTAAAAGTCTGCCTCTTTCTGCCGATCGCATATAGCTGAGAATCGCCAACTGACGCCAATTCGGTCGAGTTTCAATCCTGGATTAAAAAGCAATCGGATGTCTAACCGTACTGATGAGCTGCGAAACAGATATGTCTGCGAACGACTATATATATATATATATATATTTAGTATATCGAGGCAGCAAGTAATTTTCTAAACATATGCTGTTAAATATAAGAGACAATGAATGTCTATTATGTTTAATCATGAGTCGTTCTAAACGTCGTATTTTTGCTTTAATTTCAGTTGAAAATAAAGACAAAAATTCTCCAACAATTGGATAATTATTTATTGATTTTCTTCTAAGCTTTCGGCTCACATGAGCCATCTTCAGAGAGGTAGTTTAAACTGAAATATTATAACATCCACCATCACCGACGATTTTATTTTGTGTTGACATAAAACTCCGCTTGGCAACGGCAATAGTTACCAAAAATAATAAACGCAGTTCTTAAATTTGCGATGCGGTTTTATGACGTCACACCGCGTGATAGCGCGAAATGACAACAAAACCATGTAGTCAAATTCAATGTAATATGTTATTTCCTGTTTTAAAGTTGATTTTATTGAGTGTTAGTTGTTTAGATTTGATGTACATGGCCTTCAATATCTGCAGGTTCCTTTTACTGTGTGTATGAGTAAGGATCACCCTATTGCTGACCAAAATCTGTCTGATATTACCTACATGTTTTTCAGAGAAATGTTGTTTAATAGTACTCTGATCAGAAAGATGACATGTAAGTCTACGGGAGACCGTGGTTGTAGTAAAAACCTAGTACATATATTGGTTTTACTACAACATTAAACATAACAGACATTCCTTTTCTCTTATATTTAACAGCATATGTTTAGCACACACACACACACACACACACACACACACACACACACACACACACACACACACACACATATATATATATATATATATATTATTATTATTATTATTATTATTTAAGATTGTCTTTTAATATTTTATTTATCATTTTCTTATATAATTTTTAATTATTTTTTAAATTATTATAATTGTATTTATAATATAATACTACTAGTGGTTATATTTTAATTTGTATTAAAAAGTATGATTTACAATTTATTTTTATACCGTAGATACATCCCATTATCTTTTTTAACTAAATTTTAATGTTAAATTTTCATGAAAGTTTTTTCTAAGAAAGCAGATGAAATGTAATAAACGCTGGTGTCGATCTAAGACGTTAACTTTAATTTCCTTTCTCTTTGTACTGCTCGTTCTCCTTTCATTTCCTTTTCTTTTTCTTTCTTTCTTTACTGTTTTTGAATGAGCGAGGAAATGTTTTTGTAGATTGCCGTTACAAATATCTATTCTCGATATGGTCACGTGAGCGTCTGTATGTGATTCTTTTCTGGATTATTTTGAATATTAACTGTTGTATCTTTTGGGTCTGACGAGCAGCTTTTCTGTGCTGCAAAATACGTATTACCCATGAAATTGTAGAATATCTAAAAAACATTTTCTATATTATATTAATCTATTAAATTCAATAAATAAATTTAACATTGAGTTCTTTTGAGTTCGTCTCTATCCGAATTTACCTGATTTAAATACGTACTGATGAGTTGTGATCCAGCAAAACAGGGCTCTCTGTGGTTGACTATATATATATATATATATATATATAGTCATCCGCAGAGAGACACCGATTGCTTTTTAACCAAGGATTGAAACCCGACCAACTTGGCATCAGTCGGCGATTCTACCTCTGGGCTATGGGCGTTCGGTGGAAGTTGGCAGACTTTTTAGCACATATCATTATACGCCCCCAATTGCGAGAGTGCTCTAATTCATTTGACTGAATGAGCGATACGTACACACTAGAGTAGCTACTGTTTTTCAAAGTCTATCATAAGGTGCTTATTTTAAAGTAGGAACAGTATGATTGTATTTTAATCGCGTATAGAGTTGCACAGATCCAAGCTGACACTATAAACAAGGTGAGGTTCATGATGGATGATGCCGAATCAATTTGATTGACTGCTGCCTTGTTATTTCAACTATAGCAGAGGAACGAAAGATTTCTGTCCTTTTAAGGGTTTTTAGCGGTGCGTAAAAGTCACAATTTAATTTCAGCACGCTGATTTTATATTGCATATGTTGTTAAATTCGAACTGTAGATTGGTCTTGTCTATAACTTTCAGTTATTCGTCGTACATATCCTAAAGGCTTTCGTTTAATACTCAAGTCTTTCTTTTGCATAGACTGAGACAGCCTGCCATCAGAAGTGCGTTGCCCGTAGGCATATATGGAAATGCGTAGAGAGGGATGGTGTAAATATGAACAAAAAATTAACAAAATCAATATTTAATTGTACGTCTTCGAAAGGATTATACGAATAAAGGAATAATGTAAAAATAACTAAATACATCCATCTAGGACACGTGACATCATTAAAAATGACCTTCATAAATGAAATAAAATGACGTATAACGAAAGCTGTTGACAATAGGTTGATTCGATAAGCGGAATCAACGAGCCAAGTTCAAATTCCCGACTCATCTTTTATATTCAGTAATAATGCTCTTGAGAAAAAGATGAATCAATATTCCCCCTTTCTATGGGCTAAATAACATATCAGAGTTGGTTGGCAGCCGTCTATGAGAAAGACATCCATTAATTCCATGGTGAAGGTAAAAAAATCATGGCAGTTTACAGATAATTTAAGAAAAATATCTGTGAAGAACGATGATGGCCTAGAACGGAGATAAAATTTGTAAATTAAAGAATGCGGTTTAAAAGCACATGCGTATAATAAAAAGTAACTTGTAAAATATTCTTAAAACTTCGCATATAATAGATTATGCCATTTTGACTTACACAGCTGAAACTAGCAAAATAGCTTTAAATTGGACTGAAAAATCAAAAAAGATTGATTGAATGAATGAATAATACCAAATAGGTAGGAGGACAAATAGAAGGACAGAATTAAATAAATAAATAATTTGCGAAATGGCTTTGTGACAAAAAGAAAAAGAAAAGAATAATAGATGGAGAAAAAGGCTGATTGATTGTCTCTGTTTGATCCCTGCCCACTGATGATTTAAATTATTTATTAGCGTTTCTTTTATTAAAGTTCGTTATGGGTATTAAGTCGAATGTGCTAATACTTTTATTTATTCAGTCAGATAAATGCCATACGTGATACATGCTTAGGCGATCATGTCTCGAAAAAGACATGACTTACTGGGCAGAAGATTATCCCACAGTAGGTTGCTATTACTTTCTGCGGTAGACTGATTGCCAGCCAAGGCTATAGAACTCTTGTCCTGTTGTTTTAACCCATAACTGTAGAGAAGAGATGGATTAATACCTTTCCTAAGGGTATTTGTGCGTAAGTGAATTTATTAAATGCATAATCAAATTAAGTTAATAATGAATCCTCAAAATGGAGCAGGATACTAAAATCGTGGTAGAAAAAATGTTAAATAATGTTAAATATGTTAAAGTATTTTTTGGAGAAAACGCTACTTCTGTTCACTCGATGCTACTGCTTTTTTTAGTATTGACAAAGGCTCCGTTCTTGAACTTTTGTCTGATATAACGTGAAAGGTCAATAATCTGACTGCGTTATTATTTCCGTGAAAATTTATTTCTTCATTTGCACCAGTTAGTATAAGAATTCTAAAACAGTTTGATTTAAGCATGTATTCCAAACTTTCAAAAGCTGTATTCATGTAAATATCTACCCCTGAAGGAAACTTAGATTAACGTGTTTCAACAGGTTGTTCTTTGATTATGTGATTATTTTTATTCATTTCAGAGAAATTTTGGTCGCTCAAAAGTAACATTTTTTTTCATATACGCCTCCGTTTCACTCTAAAAATATGGTTGAAAAACAATCTATTTTTACACGAGATTTTCTGGTATTTTCGCCCACATGCCATCCTATTAAGGCATTAATTTTGACAAAAATATGCACAGAAATTCTACAATAATAAAAATAGTAAACTAAATATTGTTAAGAAGGATTTACTCGGTAAGCCATTCGCGTGACTTTCTTATACAATCACAGCATTAGATTCACACATAACTATACTTTATCGACGAATTCACATCGATTAGATGTGCCACTGCCTCTCTAATTGCCAAGTGAAACGAAAATGAAAGCGAAAGTGGAAACAACCACTTCAGTAGACACGTGTGCGCACGTGGGTGCTGCGAATCATTGACGCATGCGCAAAATAAAAACAGGAAAAACAAATACATTAATCCATGTTTTCGCTTACGCTTTTCTGGTCGTTAATAAAGTTCAAATCACGCATAGACGGAAAGATTTTAAAAAAAGAAGAAATTCTGTGTATTTACTTAAAATTCGCCAGTATATTAATACTTGCAATGGACAGTTTTGCCTCAAATAACAAAACACTGTTAATCAAAAAAGGAAAGGTAGAAAACGAGAACAGTTAGTTATACTCTGACAGAATCAGTTTTGTAATAACTAATTACACATGCAGGTTAAAAAATAAATTCAGCTACGTCTAAGCTGTAAATCTCTTCAATTGTTATTTGTGACCAAATAACTATAAACGACGTCCATGTCAGACTGGCCTCTAGTTAAATGTTAACAAACAATTTATTATGAATATTTTTGTTATGAAGATGTAGTTATATAATTGCGGATTTAAATATGCTGAGTATTTTATTAGTTAAATTGATAACATCGATGACAAAATTAGACGCAATTCTAGAATATGTGGTACGTTTTTCCTCGTCTGTGAATGTTATTTTTGTCCCCTTTCTTGTTTATATTGTTCAAATATAAGAAAAAACCGTTGAATAAATTAGCAAAATAAAAAATAACAAGGAAGAAAAATTAGATAAAGATTAAAAGAAAAAATACAACATTTAAAAAATTAAAAAAATGATTAAGACTATGTTCCACATATCAGGATTCATTCAAAGTTTCTCTTTTGCCTATGTTTGATATCAGAGCGATTATTCTCCAAGCGCTTGTCAGTCAAGATGACCGTATTACATAAACGCTTCATTTGCTCATTCTCGACTACTAAAGGTGGTGAATTCTCATAACACTTCTCTGCACTCTCGAAACTATGGCCTGCATCGTTCCTAATATTCTGAGAGCTGCTATCTCATAGCGTCGTTTTTAACTTTTGTTTATATTAAGGTGTCAGTTAAGTGCCATATATGAAATATACTTAATCGACCATGTCTCTTTGGATCTATAACTGACTGAGCAGAAGATTTTCCTGCAGAAGACTGGTTGCCAATCAAAGCAATAGAGTTATTAAGGTGTATCAAAATAATTTTTGTATTTTATTAACATTTGCGCTATTTTCTTTCATTTTGGCATCTAAAGACTATGACAGCTTTATTATTCGTTTATTTATACATTTCTAGTCTTTCTTTCATTTCAGGTTAAAAAATTGTGAGCACAACTTTTGAGATTCTATTATTTTTGCGGTCTTATTCTAAACCAGAGTTCAATGCCACTGAATCAGTTCTCAATATTCGTTTAATCAATGGAAATATTGTGATTATAGTAATTGCTGACGCTAGTTTAAAAGCTTTTTGAATTGACCCAGAAATGGGCGATCATCAGGTGTCAATTATGATTCCTTAAGACTAAAGGTTGGAGAGATTCCGACTACAAACACCCGTAAAGCCATAGAGAAACTTCAAAATCTAGATAACCTACAAATTCATCATTAAAAAAAGTTAGTTACTTAAAATAAACTTAAAACAATTGTATTGGCGTCTTGTTTCATGGTTCACTATAAACTAATAAGGGGAGAAAGTACATACACTTGGACATGCACAGGTCGTCAGCGTCCGTTTATCTCGCGAAATATATGTAGAACCCTGTATAGTCAAAATTCAGCCGTTTGGTGCTGAAATTAGTGTAACCTCTCAATAACTTAGGCTTTGGCGGTGGTCTATACAGGCTGTGAATACTACTGAGATTACACGGCACCACATCCAAACGAACCGACAAGATCGAAAAGAAATACAGGGCATTATATTTGAAGCTGTCATGGTTGCACGAGTTGGTAGAATGTTGCCGATTTTAAGAGCCAACCGCCTTTGGGGTCCCACTCCAGGTATTCTGTCGGGATTTAATCCCATACAATATTCCATGGGTGGATATGGCAGCAAGGCAGTAGAGTTTAAAATCAGGGATTTCTATTCTCTAGAGCGACTGTCTTCCAGGACTGACGAGTTCTATGTACACAAAACTGATGGTTATGCGGCGCCAGTTGTCAGTTCTCACGTATTCTCCCGTTTGAAGCTAGATTTAACTGTAATGAAGTCTTCTATAGACAGGGGAAGCTTGTGACACCTGTGATCTCCGGCTAGGACAACATGTTTAACTTATAATATATATATATATATATATATATATATATATATATATATATATATATATATAAACATTATGAGCGCGGAAAAAACGGAAAGAAATTATCATCATAGCCATCCACATGATTATCACAAATATCACAATCGTATATATATATATATATATATATATATATATATATAATGATTACAATATGTATCTTATAATATATATATATAATCATAATATATATACATATATTATGATCATAATATATATATTACAATCATAATATATATATATTATAATCGTACAACCATGGATGAAAACGCCATAATTCCTTGTAATTTTAAAAATTGCGCGTTCAAAAATTCCCTGCCACGTGAGTGTTAAAAAAAAAACACCGTTATGCGAGCGTTTTTTAAAAAAAAAACAGTAAACGGTAAAATCAATTACAAATTGCCTGAACACACCACTTATGGTAGAAATGTAGGTCGCGTAATAACTCGTTTAGAAATGTAATATATATATATATATATATATATATAATGTAAAAACATAGGCCTTAACGTACAGAAACTGACCCACTTCACTATATTGTTAAAATATTCTTAGTTTTATGGTCATGCTAATATATTAGTAATTTTCTTATAATAAAATATTCGGCATTCATTGACCGTGCATCCAAGGATAATGTTCGGTTAAATGTGAAAAATTATTCCCTCAAAAAGTTAATCTAGGAAAATATTGCTTTCACATATCACTAGTGAAAAAGTGAAAGAGTGCTCACTATTGGAGGCCGAGTATGTTCAACCCTCTTCTCTCTTTCTTTATTTCTCCTACCCCATATATATATATATATATATATATATATATATATATATTGTGTGTGTGTGTGTGTGTATGTGTGTGTGAGTTTTAAACAAATTTTATTATATTCAAACTGGATATTTTACCGTATTTTTGCAGAATCGAAATTAAGGATGAAATAAAAAAAAGGCATTCATATTGCTATTTTATAAAGAGAAGAAAATGTAAAATCCGTTCAAAGCGAGTTTGTGCAAGGGTTAAATGAAGTAAGTTATTGACATTACATTATATTCTATTATATTCTATTCTATTCTTTCTTTCTTTCTTTCTTTCTTTCTTTCTATCTTAGGCACCTCGGCTTGGTGTAATGGTTTTCAAGCTTGTCTTGCTCGAACCAGTCACTACTGAGTTGTAAGTTCAATTCTCATTGGGTGTCCTATACTTTCGGCCTTGTGCCACATCTAAGCGGTGCTTAGAAAATAGTCTATCTATCTATCTAGCTAGATTAAATCTACCTATCTGAGACTAATAAGATCTGTCTATCTATAGCATATGTTGGGTAAATTGTCACCATTTTATATTCCTCATTTCCCGCATGCACGTCATTTATTTTATTTTATTTTGTCAACTGCACAGTATAAGTAGGTCATTTGGACACCGTCTGTGACAAAAGAAGAAGTAACATGACGCAATTTACTCCTTCAGAAATTTGGAAACGTCATGCTGTGCTGCTTGACGTTGAATACGAACACTTCTGAGCGTTTGGATGTCAATCTGAGGACAGTGTAGAGGATTGAGAGTGATGAAAACCAAATATCGAGTCAACATCATGGTGTTTGGAGTGATGAACATCGATGGCGACGTTATGCCTCCGTTCCTCTTTCCTCGGGGTACCAAACTCAACAAAAAGGCCTACATCAAGTGCCTTGAGGAGTTAGTGGGGCCAAAGATGAACTGAAAGCATGGATTATGACAGCTATCACCAACTTAAACAAGGAGACCGTCCAGAAGAGAACCAGGAAATCCAAAACTCACTAAGAGGCCGTGATTGCAGCTAATGGCGATTTCCTTGAGTAAATTAACTCTTTGGTATTTCAAGATATTTTTGTGTAATTTTACTGAATGTATCTATTATAATGAGATGTCAGTGTCATGTGCCCTTTTGCGTAATTTAGACAGTTCATCAATTGCGCCATATATATATATATATATATATATATATATATATATATATTCTAAAGATATACTGTTGAATATAAGAGACAATGAATGTCTATTATGTTTAATCATGAGCCGTTCTAAACATCGCATTTTGGCTTTAATTTCAGTTGAAAATAAAGATAAAAATTCTCCAACATTTGGATGATTTTTTATTAAATTAGTTCTAAACTTTCGGCTCACATGAGCCATCTTCAGAGAGGTTACATGGACGTTAACATAAAAACAACCACCATCAGTGACGATTTTATCTTGTGCTGACATAAAACTATGCTAAGCAACAATGACAGTTACCAAAAATAGCAAACACACTTCGTAAATTTGTAATGCGGTTCTATGACGTCACACCGCGTGAAAGCTCGAAATGATAACAGATATATATATATATTTAAATGCAATGTAATGTGTTATGACCAGATTTACACGTGATTTTATTACGTGTGGGTTGTTTGGATTTAATGTAGATGACCTCTAATATCTGAAGGTTCTTTCTACTGTGTGTATGAGTGGATGTTTATATATATATATATATATATATATATATATATATATACTATATTCATCCAGAACGTAGACGATCATCACTTTCCAAGAATTCATTTCCTTTATTATCTTAGAATTGCCATTACATTTAAGTAAAGATAGTCGGTTGTGATTTTCCGTTGCCTTATCTCAAAGTTTACATTCTTTTCTCTGTTTTCATAGTTCGAAAGTAAACATAACATATACGATCTGAATTTGAACTCGGATTGCTGGTTCCTCTTTTGGATAACCGGTACAATAATTAAGCATACTTGGAAAATTTTTGTACTCATAGAATGAACCAGAAAGAAACGACGTGAAGAGTACATACTTTAAAACTTGGACATTGAAAGATAAATGTGTTTATTTAGATAAAATTAGACACATTAAAGGGGAGGAATATTGCAGGGCATCACTTGTAAAAAAATCTTCATTAAGTTGGCTTTCAAAAGTAAGTATTGTTTTGTATAATTTACCACAAATCAAGTCCTTTCCTGTAATCATCATATTTTTTGCTTGTTTTCTGCCAGAGTCGCGCTATAATCATTTTCAGTATCAAGTATCAAATTAGGAAATGGGTTTTATTACTTACGCACCACGAGAACAGACGTCTTCAAAGATAAAAGGGTTGGATAATGTTGAAGATCAAGAAGCACTTACCTTTAAAAAGAAAAGAAAAAATAATTAACGTATACGAAGAAAAAACAAACAATTGAATTTAATGGCGATTGGAAGAAAGGCAGTATACACAAAGGGAGACTATTCAGGAAATGGTATAATTGGTGAATTAATAAAAATAAAAAACATATTTAGAATGAAAAAAATTGTTGGAAAGGTTAGAGATGGAAGAATTAAAATAATGGAAATTCAAACAAGAAAAAGTAACTTTTAACTGTCGGACATAGAATTGTCTAACTTTCTAGTCTGCTTTTACGAAATAAATGTAACATTTTGAAAAATCTAATTTTAAACTATTAAACATAAAACTTTCTAATCGTTTAGAACCAACAAAGAGACAGAATCTCAGAAAACTGCAGCTGGCTGGCTTAAAAATAGAAGCACATGAGAAAACAATTACGCATTACAATGTTCAGGATTAGCCGTTTTCAACAAAGACCACTCAAGGCGGAAGTGCTCCCTTTCACACCTTCGCTATATAGATATAAACTAACGTCATCAGGAGTCAGCAACCAAGGTCCCATTTAAGTCTGTCCGTTTTATTTGGAGCGGTTTGCCAGCAAAACTTTCAGTGTATTGGGCACTCAGCCGACCGTTCTTAATATATTTTCCCGCAATTAAGTTTTCGTTACAATTTTAAATTAACCTTAACATAATCCCCACAAATACAGGGGATACCAAAGTAGGTATAGAGTAGGTATTATGCCAGTATTATAATGGTGGCTATAGGATACATTTAATTCATTAAAATCATTTTTAATATTTTTATTTTCTTAATTTTTCTTATAACTTTTATTTTTTAACAAATGATAATGATTATGATAAATATTTTGCAAGTAAAGTGGAGTGTGTGAATGACTGGGGCAAAGAATTTTAACATCTGTGTGATTCATATGTTTATTATTAATTTGTTTATTGTTCATATGCTATTCTTGAAATGTTTAGCATCTATTAATACAATAGATTTTTGTTTTCATTAATGCATACTTACATTTGCATCCCCTGTATCCAAATGCATTTAGCTAAATTGTACCGAAAATGCAATAAGACATTGTATATCGGTATCAAATTTGTGGATAAAATGTCCGCGTTCGCGGTTTGTTCTGAATGAAAAAAAATTTCTTTGTATGCATTGTTGCCTCTCTCTCTCTCTCTCTCTCTCTATATATATATATATATATATATATATATATATAACAATATTTACGCTCTCACACCCTGACTGAGCACTCTGGAAAAATAGTAGACTTTGATAAACAGTAGCTACTCTGGCGTGTACGCATCGCTCATTCAGTGAAATGAATTAGAGTACTCTAGCTATTGGGCCCGTATAATGATATGCGCTAAAAAGTCTGCCTACTTCCACCGAACGCCCATAGCCCAGGTGTAAAGTCACCGACTGACGCCATTTCGCTCGGGTTTCAATCCTGGGTTAAAAAAGCAATCGGAGTCTAACCGTACTGATGAGCTGTGATACAGCGAAACAGATTTATCTGCGGATGACAATATATATGTATATATATATATTCAAATGTAAAAGAACGAAGAATAAAATTTCAATGTTCAAAGTATTATTTTAAAATAGGGCTCGATATAAAAATAGACCATTAAATCTTTATTATTCACTGTTACATAAAAACATGTAGTGCTTACTTACATGTTCTTACGTAACAGTAAATAATTTCAATCCTAGGTAAAAAAAGCAGTCTGCTGTCTAACTGTACTGATTAGCTGTGATACAGCGAAACAGATCTGTCTGCGGATGTCTATATATAGTGATCGGCTACTAACGTATCACAAGTACGCAGACCTGTTAGTGCAGCTAGACAAGCCCTGTTGCATACAGCACTTCAGGTACATTCTTGTTTGTTCAAAACCCATATAGCCCACTTATAGTTTGTACTACACCTATGCTGAGTAAACCTTAATGCAATTTCTGGGCGGAGACGTATAATCTTTCATGTCAGTACCGCTAAAACCCTCAGTCATGACGACTTGTGACTTCCTTAGCTTCTGAAAAACTTCAATTAAATGGCTTGGTTCAATCCGTGAAATGCTTTTCAGGTATTTTCCAAAGCTGACTCATACTGTGATCGCCTTTACAGTCCTGTAACATCAAGAAGTTACCTTCTTGACAAATCAACTATAGTAAGGTTCGAAATCGGGTTTTATTGTCGGAAAGTCAACATTTTAACCACTCGGACACGCGCCCCCTATATATTTATATTATGACCCTTCAGAAAAATATAGTTGTTGCTATTTGTTTTTCATCATCGTTTCACCCCAAGCAATGTAGTACTGCCACTGGTGCACAGGGGGTTACAGTGAGAAGAGAGGGAAGAGAGAAAAGAAAAAAAACACTATAAGGAATGTCAAAGAAAGGGTAATGGTGGAAGTTAAGAAGATGGCAATTGACGTTGCATTTAAACCTTTGAGGATTGTAGCTATCAGGGAAGCAAGCATGAAGATGGGAATTCCACAGATAGGAAGTCCGAGACAAGAAACTGATAGAGAAGTTGCGGTTATATTTGCCTATTTTGAGGCTTAAGTAAAAACATATTCATTGTGGGACCTCCCCTTTTTCTATGATAATGGACTCGACTTGAGTATACATATACTCCTGTCATAGAGACATCGTAGTAGATCCATAAGATACCGAACGAAACCGAAGTTCCTCAGCGAATACCGCGTCAATAGTCATACTAGCTCTGAGCTCCACTCAGCTAGAATAGTATTACATTGCACCCGTCTGTTCAGACGTGGACATACTAATTCTAGCACGGCTTTACTTCAAAGAATTTTATATATAGATTCCTTACTAATCATATTCTTGGATTACTAACCTGCGTTTAAATTTGTATCTTTACGTTTAATATAACTTATTTTTCTATCTCAAATATCTGTTTTGTTGTTTATTGTTTTGTTCGGTTCCTCACCCGGAATCCACGACATTCATAACAAACAATATTCATTCTGAATTAAAAGCGATTTAAATAAAAGGGCAATATCAGTCCATGTACAGTTCTTATTTTAGTACCGATTGAAACTGTATTTCGATATAAATGTAGCTTTATTTCATACTACCTTTTATCTCATTTTAAGACTTATTGATCAAAACCAAGCGAAATAACAAGCTAAGGGAATTTTCAATTTCTTACCAAGAATTGTAGTTCATAAAGACTCTGTTATGGGGAAACACACCTATTCCTCAGATAATGGACTCTCCCTCCTATATTAAAAAAGTTAACAGGAAGTTAACTCGGAAAGTTTTTCAGAAGTTCATAGGAGCTCTTAGAAGTTTTAGAGAGTTCTTTAGAGTTAAGTAGAACTATTAGTTAGTTCCAGTTTGAACATAGTTGGACTAAGGTAATTGATATTAGTCGGCAGTTAGCCGAATACTAAGGAGTCAGCTTACAGTGGAAAATTACCAAGTTCCTAACATTTTGGGTACGTTAAGTCGATTAGAAACCGACATAGTACGATTATAACCTTCAGTGCAAAAGCTACTCCACAACAGACTCACAGACATATCACGTTGAAAAACTGGTTTTCTTATACTCACTGAACTTCTACAACGTCGAGCTATGTCAGTAGTTAGGCGGGTAGCCGATTGGGAATACTATGTGGCGTAAGTTTGGATGTGCAGGTGATATAATGAATAACGGCTTGGAAACTGAAATTGCATAACTGAGTTCCAATTCCAGTCGGGTTCCTTACATTCCCTTTCGTGAAAATACCCATCTTTCGCCCCCTAGCTATGGCTTAATTAGTAGATCTTGCATCACTAAATCATTATTATCTACACATGAATTTCTTATCAAGAACTGTAACGCAAGTAAAAAGAACTTCTGCAAATATATTAGAAAAACTTTAAAATATTTTCATTGTCCATCACATTCAAGGAAACATGCATGAAGATTACTGTCTGTCTGTCTGTCTGTCTGTCTCTCTCTCTCTCTCTCTATATATATATATATATATATATATGTATGAGAAAATGTTTGATTATGAAAGAGACGTCAGAAAGTTATTTGTGTTTCCATTTCATCTTGCGTAAGCTAATAAAATCATACCGTACGTCGAAGATAAACTAAATCACATCCATTGAAAACGCCTGCCAAATATTATATTAGATTTTCGACAGATTTTTTCCCCCTTTTTAGTCTCCCACAACGCCATCCGACCCCAATTTTTCCAATCGTTCTTTCTTCGCCTCTCTTCCGTCTTCAATCTTTATGGACCAATCATTCAACTATTTGTTTTATTTCTTCATTAAAATATTTGCCCATGTTTTTATTTCCTTCTTTTATTTCTCTCTCTTGCTCTGTATAATTTTCTTTTAGCGTTTTTTCCCCATTTCCCCCACTTCCTTTCCGTTTGTTACTTTGTATTTGTCTCTTTCTTTTTTCTCCTTTCTTTGCTTTTCTGTTTCTTTCTTTTTTGTATTTCTCTAGTTTTTTTTAACTTCCTTTTTTTTATAAGTTCTGTTCTTTTATTTCTCTCTATACAACCTCAATTTATTGTTCATTGTTCCCATCTACCGCCTCTCTATTCGGTCCTTTTTTTTTATTTCCTTCTCACCTAAATTCTTTCTTTCTTTCTTTCTTTCTTTCTTTCTTTCTTTCTTTCTTTCTTTGTAGGTCATTTGTTATTACCTCGTTTCCTTTTTTTCTTTATTAACATTTTTTTTCCTTTTGTTTATTTTTGTGTGGCTATTCTTTCTTTCTTTTTCGTTTTTTTTTCTCCCTCATCTAAACTCATTGTTTCTTTTTTTGTTCCGTTCTTTCTCTCTTTCTTTCTTAGTTATTTCAGTTTGTTCTTCTTTCTTCCTTTTTGTTTCTTTCTTTGTTATCTAAATTTATTTATTCCTTTTTTTTTTTGTTATTTCAGTTCTTACTTTCTTTTTTTTAATTTCTTTGTTTGTTATCTAAATTCATTATTTATTTTTCATTCTTTCTTTTATTTATCTTTTATCTTAACAATTTTTTCTTTCTTTCTTTGTTATTAAATTTTTTTCTTTCGTTATTTTTTCTGTCTCTTCTTTCTTTCATTAAAATTATCTTTCTTATTTCATTTTTTTTTCATTTTTATCTAAAAACTCCCTTTATTAAAAAGATTTTTCTCGGTTTTTTTATTTTTTCATTGTAATTAACATTTTTTTATGCCTCTTTTATTTTGTTATTAAATTTCTTTCTTTATTTCTTCACTTTTCTTCCATTGTTATGTAAATCCTTTATTTTCTTCTTTCTTACTTTCTCTTTTTTCTTTCTGTCTTTCATATCTCAGTTCTTTCTTTCCCTCATTCTTTCTTTCTTTCTTATATAAATTCTTCCTTCCTTTCATTTTCTTTCTTTCTTTCTTTCTTTCTTTCTCAGCTAAATTCTTTCATTCTTTAACTAATCTTTTTTGTAGCTGTGTCATTTCTAACCTTCTTTGTTCTGTCCCGTTTTTATTTTGTATTAATTTTCTTTCTTTCTTTCTTTCTTTCTTTCTTTCTTTCTTTCTCGTTTTTTTTTAAAGTATTTTGAAAAATTTCTTTACATTATCTTCATCTCGCAAACATCAAAGGTTTGCTGAGTTAAAATAATTTGATATAACGTGACTATTCTAAATAAGTAGTATCAGCCTTCATTAAAAGTCAGAACGTAGTCGGGAATGAACTCTGGTACGTAGTTTTCAAATTCTACTCGAAATATTTTTGACTGAATGCCGATTGTATTATATTTGGAACTGATGCCACAAATCAAGCGAGTATGAATTCTAATCAAATTCCTTTCATTCACTTACGCACAAATACCATTGGAAAAGGTATTAATCCATCTCTTCTCCCTCCAGCTATAGGTTGAATAGCAGGACAAATTGGGTTCTATAGCCTTGGTTGGTAACCGGTCTACCGCAGAAAGTAATAGCAACTAAATGCATGAAAATCTTTTGCCTAGTCAGTCATGTTTCGAAAGAGAAATGATCGCCCAAACGTGTATCATGTATGGCACTTAACTGACTGATATTTTATGACCCCATACGATCAAATATCGGTATAATAGAAACAGAAAAGTTTGTGCTGTGCCAGTTTTCTACCTGAAGAGGAAAAGCCTTGAAAATAAGCTTTCATATTTTGATTTTCATAGTCTCTTATTCAAATGGAATGGCCAATGAATTTTTTTTTGTATTCTTTTAAATTTCGTGTTTTTCTCTAATATTTTTCAACCCGCAAACTCCGTTTATTTTTACCTGCATTCACGAACTTTCTAGTATTTTCCGACGTTCTTTCCAATCTTTCTTTTACTTTCATTTCTTTTTGTTTCTTTCTCTTCTTCTAAACATTATCTGCTTTTCTCCGTTCTTTCTTCTATCGATTTTCTTCTTTTTTTTTTCATTCCCCCATCTTCCCTCTCAATTAACTCTTCCCTGATCTATAAATCTGTCTCATTCATTTCGGTTTCTCTTTTGTTGGTTCCTTAGAAAATGTTTCCCTTTTCTTTTTCTGTATTTTGGCATTTTTTAAAGATCAATTCCTTTTTCTGGCTCCATTTTTTTCTCATTTGCATCCTTCTTTTTTTATCTAAGTAGCATTTCGATTTTTACGATGGAAAATTGTTAATAAAAACTGGTTGGGTCGACATTTATTCTCATAAATTTTACTCCTTGTTATCATCGCAAGAACATCATAAATTTCTCATATATATATATATATATATATATATATATATATATATATAAAATTGTGAGTTCACGTTTGTGAGTGTGTGTGTGTGTGTGTTTTAACGATGTTTTATTGAAATAATTGGGCAAAACTTTAAATTATTTTTATGATCTATATATCATTTAATCAAATTTCAAACATATCCATCTACTAACATATTTCACTATCTTTATACTAATATTGAAATTCCAAATTGGACTAACTTAAGCAAAATACGCATATTTTTCTTATTGCTATAAATGGTCATATTGTAGGTCGCGTATTTGTGTTGCTATTCCAGTTTTTGTTTTATTTTATTTACTTTACCAGTGAAATTAATAATAGCCGGAATAGACGAAGAGGGCCCATTTAAGGAATCGAATTTGTGCCCCATTCTTAATTGGGGAAACCGATTCTATGGACGAAACTCGTCACTAACTGTTTAACTACCGGTAACTCTTTGATAGTTCTGAATTACCTATTTAAGAAATGCAT
This sequence comes from Ascarosepion bandense, assembly GCA_037127315.1. NCBI lineage: Eukaryota > Metazoa > Mollusca > Cephalopoda > Sepiida > Sepiidae > Ascarosepion > Ascarosepion bandense. The sequence goes on from JBBBDQ010001236.1 coordinate 8,662,422, forward strand.
GTTTCTCGTTGATATGGCTACGAATGTATATATGTTAGATTTAAAAGTTTTTAATTTCAATGTTTAAGAAAAACAAAAA
>JBBBDQ010001236.1:8665000-8705000 GCA_037127315.1 Ascarosepion bandense
CAAATGAATAATATATATATATATATAATTTTATGGAAACAAGTTATCAATAATCATGTATTTTTTTTTAAATAGCCGCCGATAAATTACATCACTGCTTTAAATTAATCAATAAATAAAATATTATTCATTTTTCAAATTTGCAATGATGTTTGTTTCACTTAATCTTATTATCTTAAAAAAATAGTAAACATTATTATTATTATTATTATTATTATTATTTAAATTTCACACCCGTGATAAAATTACTAACCTAATGTTAACTTTTTCTTTTTCCTTTATTATTTTGAAATTTACTTTCTTTAGAAGGTCTAGTGATGGTAGCAACAACAATAGTATTTTCATAATTAACTAACAACTTATTTGATTAACAGGTACAGTAACAACAGCAGGGAAAAACAGAAAGGAAAATAATAAAAGTAAATAAATAAATAAAAATAATAATCTCTCTTTTATATATATATATATATATATATATATATATATATATATATATATATATATGGCTTCTTAAAAAATTATATTGTATCAACTTTCAGGTAGTATCAATAATTTTATTAGTAATAAGAATAATATGTACATAAATATTAGATTAAACCACTCTCCCAAAATCACTTAAAATATCTACGCATGAGCACTGATAATTTCTCGCTATTATTTTCAGTATTACCAAGGTAACTTTATGAAATTACTGATAAATAAATTATAGTACATAAATTATAATATAATTTTAATCTTGTATAAATATTATAATGAATGGCCGCTCGTTTCCGATTATGATTGCCTGTTTGGTCGTTAGCCATCCCTGATGTAAAAGACCTTAGCAGACACATTTGTATTTATTCAACAATTACAGAGCTTACATGTAATTTATTCTGCAACTCTACCGAGTTGTCTTTAATTGCAGTATCTGGCAGGTAGTACATACAACTAGTAAAGTTATCAATTTTATTAACATTTTGAACAAGTTGAATACACTAAAAGACTCGATCACGTTTATTTGTCAACTTGTGCAGATCCAATTGCTGAAATCACTCACAACGGTTGGGTTTACCGGTGGTATGGTTTTCAGACAATTTATAGTTTCAGCCACGGGGATCACCATCTTAGAACGACAACAATAAGTCGTCTTCCTGGCGCGCGAGCGCGAGCGCGCGCGCACACACACACACACACATCTATATATATATATATGTATGTATAAGACAAAATATAGTTTTAAGGTATGCTATGTTTACGGGTTAAAGTGCTCAATATCACGGATACATATAAACGTAAAAGTGGACATTGGCGTCAACAATCAGAGACGACAGCCTGTTTCATGACGATTGCATTCAATATATATATATATATATATATATATATATATATAGAGAGAGAGAGAGAGAGAGAGAGACAGAGAGAGCGAGAGTCATCTGTAGACAGTCCTGTTTCTCTGTATCACAACTCATCAGTAGTTAGACATTCGATTGCTTGACATCAGTCAGCGATTTTACCTTTAAGCTATGGGCATTTGAAGGAAGTTAGATTGTAGAGTGTTATATACACAAAGTAAACACAATCCCGTAGCCGAAAGAGTTCAAATTCACTACTAAATAAACGATAAATAAATAGCGGTGAGTAGCAACGTTGTTAAAGTCCACGATTTCTTCATAGAAATATATATAATATTGGATCAAATGTTATATCCATGTTATAGTTTTCAGTTCTATTAATAAAATACCACATATTTTACAACAAGACACAATTATTTTTCCAAACATTCAATCTTCTGATAGTTTAAATTGTGGCAACTTCGGTTGTGTTTGGCACAAGGCCAATTTGGCAAGCATCACCGAGGACCCTACAACATCGTAAATATAAAAGAGAATTTTGAAAACTTCTACTTTTCCCATTCTCACTGACGAACCTTTGTCAAAAAACGTTTTAGTTCGCAAGAAGAAAATGTTCATTTGAATTTGTTTTTTGAAATTATTTTATTGTTGTTTCTCAAAAGCAAAATCATTACCACTGGCCCAAAGCAACCAACAAATACCTCATGATATCTCCAGTGAGGGAATGCTAAATTTATGTAACTATTGTCATCGAGCGTCCCTCTATCTTTATATATATATATATATATATATATATATATATATGCACACTACCGGCCATAATTATTATACCGCTCCAGATTTTTAAAAGAATTATGTATTTCATACTATTTTTAGTATCCATTGCCAAGTGGATAATTATAAATGAAAATAGAATGGTTCTTTTGTTATTATTACTTTGCAAGATTTTACAAGGCAGCCATGAAGCCTTTGCTTCGGCCAGCCAATAAAAAAAGAGACTAGCATGGGGAAGAGAGCACAAAAGCTGGACGCCAGAACAGTTCATTTGATACATATGTCATTGTACAGTATTAACAAAAGAATCATTCTATTTTTAGGGAGATAACTACCTGACTACCAGAAGTGGCATAGCACATAGAATGAGAATGATTATTAAAATGAAACTAACTACAATGAACTTGATTGCTCTTTTCTTTTTGCTTTCAGATAATAAATATTAAATTTATATTATCAATAATAGTATTTTCTTGGAAAAATTGTCAGTTCACAAAATCAAATGAGGCAAAGCAACATAGAGGAGGTAATTCAGTGTTTGGCATGTGAAACATACAAAAATATTAGTAAAAAAAAATATCCCACAAAGTTTATCCCAGACCAGATCAATCCCCAAATTAGTTCGTACTACTTATGGGGAAATTATCACTGAGAGTTTAATCCGAATCCATCTAGCGGGTCTTGAGTTATCTTGATCATAGATACAACAGACAAACAAGCGCGACTGAATACAGTAAAATAAATAATTCAGAAAAATTACTAAGAATTGATAATCTTTATTGCAGAAATATAGTAACTCCACTTGAATGGAAGGTGAGATCAAAGCATTTACAAAATTTAATTGTATTTTAAATGCTTGAAATATGTAACGGTAAATAGTAATAAAAATTAATTTTAAATATTTAATCTGATATACTCAGATTGTTTTCTCACTATTTTCGCTAGTGTCGACGCACAAATATATAAGAAAAATAAGAGAATACTCTCTTAATAATTAACAAATCCGGAAAAAAAAAAGGAAGAAAGAAAATGAAAAACTCAAGGGATGATATCTGGTTATTTTGACGACAGATTCTACACCACTCTGTCCAGAGGTTTATACGGACCCTTATAAACTAAGATAGGAATGTAACAAGGTCATAACTCCACGAACACGAATGCGTTTAGCAGTTTCGGAACAATGCGTTTAGCACAATGCGTTTAGCAGTTACGAAAGTCTTGATCATAAAAAATAAAAGTAAAAAAAATTCTTGATAACATCAGTTATTAAAACGGCCATAATATGCTGACCGTATTTGAAGAATACGTCTATTTTCTATAACGTTTATACTCTTTAAAATAGATAGCAATTTTTTATGGTCGTATAACAAACATTTTTGAAAATGTCTTATAAATTAGTTGAAAGCCTTTGTAATCAGCATACCTTTAGAGAATTTTATTTTAGCCATTAAGTTCAGAAAATAAGACATTTAACGTATACAAAAAGAAGCCATAATATGAAAAAAAAAAGGAAAAGTACTTTATCAGTTTTGTTCAACGAAACATGTATTAAAGAGGAAATTTGCTCCAGTTACAAAGATATTAGTTTACATAAGTAAATAAGTACAGCTATTATTACCTATTTTGGAGAAAGAGCTGAAACGATAAATTGCCTAATGAATGTAATGAATAGTCCCAGAAAATAATCTCATCTTTGTGGTTATAATCACAAGGTTTCGTCTATTGTGCTCTTCAGCCTTCTTAAGGTGTTTCACGATCCCTGGGCTGTGTAGTATAGAGGCTTGACTAGCATTAACTGAGCTGTACTAAAAATTAACAAGAAAATATATCCTTAGACATAAACGGCGGGACGAGAATAATCTATCATTGTATCTTAAATGAAGGGTTCAGTTTTAAATTCCTTGAAGGTTACTCGGATCAACGGAATCGTGAAAAGGTCGAAGAGTACAATTGTTGAAACGTTGCCATTATACTCTTCCTATTTAATCTACTTGCTTGTACCACGACATTTACGCTTTGATTGTGGTAGCATTGAATCGATCTCTCTTGGTATGTACGCCATTTACGTTTTTCTACAAAGAATTTGATCGATCCCAGTCCTACCCGATCGCGCTATTCTTGACCAATAATATTATTTTCTTTCTTTGCATGTATGACGTACGATCAAAGTGTAGTTTACTGGCTCTTCTGTTCGTTTTTATGTAAGACCGTTACATCTCCGCACAGAGTGTTGTATATGCATGATCTCCATTCTTTCTGATCTATACTATTATCCTGTTTATTTGTATTCATCACATTTTACGATCTCCTATCTCGAATTAGCATTTGCTTGATCTCTGACCTTCGGGTCGATATAATTATCCAGATATGTTCATATGCGACATTGAAGTTATTCTCCTCTTTCTATACAGTATATAATTTCTGCCTACTCTTTAACCTTTCTGACCTTTCTGACCTTTCTAACTCTTTAACCTTTCTGATTAACTCGATAATTCAAACCCAAAAGATTAACTAAATATTCACTAGCAAAGTAATTTTTCATAAAAAAACAACACATTATTTGAACTGTTCCAACAGCAGCCACAGCAGAAAATAGGTTTCACAGGCAAATAAAAGGAGAAATAATAAGAAAGAGCAGTCAAAGATCGTAAACCCCCGCTAGAGATGATAATTAATATGAGAAAGAATAACTGTAAGAAACTTGAACGCTCTCAAGAGTGAAAATAAAAAAATAAATAAATAAATGAAGACGGCAGCTCTCAAAATTAAATGCATACGTAAAATGAAACAGGGGAGGTAATTCAGTATTTAAAATGATTTAGGGTTAATAATTCAGTATTTGGCATTTGAAAGAGAAAAAAAATTAAATTGTATTGATAAAACCGGACAAATTAACCAGAAAATTTTCCTGTACCGGATAAAACTTAAAATCTAAAGTACATGCCAGTCATAAGGTCGATCGTCTCTGAAAGTTTCATTCGAATCCATCGAACGGGCTTTGAGATATAGTGATTACGAACAAACAAACAAACGTAATCGAATATAACACCTCCGCCTTGTAATAAAGCTGTTTGCGTTTGATGATGACAAAAAAAGGAAAAAAAAAGTTTACTAAGAATATCCTACCAGTAGTAGAAAAAGCGATAAAATGTAGTGAACTTGATGAGTTTCATTTATCGAAAAACTCCTTTAAGAAGATTAATTTATAAATTTCAACCGACTGTGTTACTAAGGGTTTGATCAGTGTATAGTGAAAGTGTCTTCATGGAAACAACCAATATTATCATATTTTAACCACCAAATTCACCCTGAATAAGGCAGTAAAGCCACTAAGACACAAGGGATTACTGGTTGTGAAAGAATTATAAAACAGGAAAGATTATGAAAGAACGGAAACAATAGAAGAAAAATCAGAGCGAGAAGAATAGAAGCGTAATCAAAAGAGTAGAGAACGATTGACATTGTATTTTTGAAGATCGAAGCTGACCGGAAAGCATAAAGCCTCAAGAAAAATCTGAAAAAAGAAACAGCGTAGAACTTAGGGTTGCATCTAGCCAATTTGCTGAGGCTGACAAAGCAAACCGCACTGTCGAGCTTGAAAAGGACCACCGATCCGTGGCGGACTGGGGGTAAGAAATGGTTCGTGAATTTTATTGCTCCCAAAACGAAGCTGCTATCTATTAACCATCACAGACAATCGCTCCTACCCCCCATTAGCATGGATCAGGCTAGTCTCCCTGACAGCAAAACACTGCATCTCCTCGGCTTAACTCTCACGAGAGATTCAAGTGGAATAACTATATAGAATCTAGAGCTAAATCCGCTGCTAAGAAAGTCGGTTCTCTGTCTAGGGCCAAGAAGTTTTTTTCCGCCTGAAACAATCCTGGATATATAAATCTACCATCCGCCCGTGCATTGAATACTGCTGCCATATCTGGTCAGGTGCTCTTGCTATCCATCTAGGTGTCCTTGACAAAATCCAACGGAGAATCTGTAATGTAATAGATCCCGACTTGACAGCTTAGATACAGTCACTTTCTCACCGGCGCAATGTGTCTTCCTTGTGTCTCTTCTACAAATACTTTCACGGACTCTGCTCCGGTGAACTTAGTTCACTGGTGTCCCCTATATATAAATTTACTCGAGCCACAAGATTAGCAACTAGGTCCTACCCTTTTTACTGTGAAATCAGTAAAATGTAAACGCAAGTTCTACTCCATCAGCTTTTTTTCTCGTACATCCCGCCTGTGGAATTCTCTTCCATTTACTTGCTTTCCCGACAGTTACAATCTCCAAGAATTTAAATATAAAGTCAACAGTCATCTCCTATCTCATTAACCTACATCCTCTCTCTCCGTACACTCCACTCTGATCAGTATTCTTATCCTTCTCTTACCCACTTCCTGACACCCGCTACAACCTGTCACTATTTTCATAACTTTCCTCCTATGTAACACCTTGCAAAACAGTGGCAGTAAAATGCCTTGCTTGGTGCGATATGATTACATAAAAAAAGTTCTATACATTTATATTCCAGAAAATGTAAATAAATCTAAAAGGCATGCATGTGTAGCTAATCTGTATTTCATCAACTGATTATATCGTTTTCTACGGCTTATCAACAGACAAGAAGTATTGTGTAAATATAAAGTGGGTGATCAATTTTATTTTACAATCAATACATAAATTGATCCCTCCCTCCCTTACCCACTTCCTGACACCTCCTACAACCTGTCACTCTTTTTCATAACTTTCCTCCTATGTAACCCCCTGCAAATCAGTGGCAGTAAAATGCCTTGCTTGGGGGCGATATGATTATAAAAAAATCAGCTCTATATTGATAAGACTTTGTTGCCAATCTTGTGCCGCGTTTAATTCATAAAGTCTAGATAGCATAGCGAATAGCTCATCCAAACAGGTACCGTGAAAGTATTTATAGTAAAGGCACAATGAAGCAACTTTACGACCGTGGGAAACTGACTGAAGCTGTGATGCCGGGTCAGGACTTATAATATTGCTTCTTCTTTGGCATTTATCACGAATCACTAAATAAGTAGAAGGAGCATCCGACCAAATGTGGCAGCAATATTCTTAGCGTTTTTAATTTTCTGCGAGAGCGCTGATTGTTTTTGATTTTGTCGACTGCACAGTATAGTAGGGTCAGATGGGCACAGTCTATAAAAAAAAAAAGACGTAATTCACCCTCCCAGAAATTTAGAAATAACATGCTGTACTGCTGGGCACTCCTGCCGGAAGTTCCAATACGAACATTTCAGAGTGGTTGGATGTAAATCTGAGGACAATGCAGAGAATTCTGAAAGAGTTGGATGAGTCTAGTGGTTATTACGAAGGTATGAGTGCTCGGTATAACTCATCCACTTTGTTCTGATAAGAAAAGACTTCCAAAATTTGTTGGTGACGACCTCAGACTCAACAAGAAGACCTACATCAAATGCATTGAAGAGTTAGTCCTGCGCTTGGTCAAGAGGGTAGCTGCTGGATGTACGTATGTCTGGCAACAGAAATCTACACTATGCCACTCGTGCAGGAGAAACCAGTCATAGATGTCAGACAATATTATCAAGACCTCAAAACCGAGTCCCGATGTATTATAAATGTGTTGAAGCTTTCCAGTTACCTCTACATGTATACACCAGCAGTTCTTGATTATAATGATTAAAAGTAGGTAATCGATTTTACAGTAACTAATAGTTCGACTTCTCATTTCGTCCAATCAGTATCGCTTGAGTACTGAATGCCCGTCTTTAGACCAACAGGAAAAATGGATAATTCTTTTTATGGCATGCTCAAACCCATGTGAGACCAGAATATATCATCATCATCATCATCATCATCATCATCATCATCATCATCATCACAGCAGCAGCAACAGTAGCAACAGCAGCAACAGTAGCAACAGCAGCAACAGCAGCAGCGAAAGCAGAAGCATTTTACATCAGTTCTATCATTATGTGTGGTCGTAGGGTCTATGGATAACTGAGCACCTGACCAGTTTCCTGCACATATCTGTGTTGAAGGCCGGAGAGGTATTAATTCATACATATCATGTCTTTGGCAATAGACCTTCCTCTGGTCAAACAAAAGCCATTATCCTCCATTGGTTTATAGGACGCAAGCAGATTTTGCCATCAGTTTCTGGGGTTTAAAAAAATGCGTCATATGCATTAAAAATACTTTCAAAGATTTACTTATGTTGACACAGAACTGAATTTTTGTTCCCAGTAAGAATAAAAGTCAATTCAATAACTAGTTGGCTTGCCAAAAAAAAAAAAAATTCTTACATTCAATGCTAAGTTGTTTATTTGTTTTGAAACAAGGTCATCTAAATGAATGATTTGGCTATATTATTATTGAATTGGGATCCAAACTAGTTAAGCAGGATACTATATAAGATATCACATATCACTGACTCTTTCTTTTCTCTTCTTACGGCAATCAATATCTTACTGGTGTTCTTTTAATATTCTAACCTTGTAGAATTCTTACTGTCCCTATTTAATATCTGAGACTCTTCAGTTGTCATTTCGAACTCTATTATTGATATTAATTCACTAAAAAACATTTTATTGTCCTGCTTTTCAATCACAAGGACTCGTGAAACAATAATCATGAACAGCGGGCCGAAAGGGCTGTTAAGAGTTTTCTGAATTGTCTCCCTTTTATCTAAAACGCTTTTTTTTATCGACCGAGAGAAAAGCATCTGGCTATTTTCTTTTGAACACAATAACAAATTTACGTTTCTTTTTTTCGGCTGTTTCTCTCTGTCTCTGTTTCCCCTTCATTAACTTTCTTTCTCTTTCTCTCTACTTTCTCTTCCCCATTTAACCATGATTGAAGCGACCAAACATTGGCAGTGCCGGAAAATCAATACAAATTATTTTTCCTTCATCCAATTATAGAGACTAATGAACACTTTCTGTGGTTCTCCACGTCAAGAAATGACAATTTTGAAAGAGAAAGAGAGGGAGAGGAAGAGAGAAAAAGAGAGAGAAAGAGAGTTTGAGGAAGAGAGAGAGAGAGAGAAAAAGAGAGTGTGAGGAAGAGAGAGAGAAAGAGGGAAAAGCAGAAGAAAAGAAAAGAAAATCGATAGCTTTCTGCGAAACTAAAAGAAATATTTTTTTAACCGAGTAAATGCGGATGTGCTTTGTGGTACAGTGGATATCAGCTCGGAATGAGAAATCGGGGAGCCGAGTTCGAATTCCAGTTGAATTCATTGCATTCACTTACGCGCAAATACCCTTGGGAAAGGTATTAATCCGTCTCTTTCTTCCAGTTATGGGTTAAATAACAGGACAGATTGGGTTCTATAGCCTTGGCTGGCAACCAGTCTACCGCAGAAGTCAATGGCAACCTACTGTGGGATAATCTTCTGCCTAGTCAGTCATGACTCTTTCGAGACATGATCGCCCAAGCGTGTTTCACGTATGGCACTTAATTGACTGACTGAAATGCGTACAAGAATTTAGCATATGTGAAATATTTTCTCGTCAAACTACCGACCTGATTCATCGACATGAAATAAATATACATTTTATTCTGTTAATTATTTCGATTTGTTTCCTAATCGTTGTTGATTTAATAGAAACATTTCGGTGTCACGTAAAGTTCTGAAATGAAATCTTTCATAAAATACTCAAACAACGTCATCTTTTTTGTTTGGATGTAAACACCATCACAGGTGGACACTGTGGCCTTCCTGTTTGTTATTTAAATTGCATTGATTCATTTTTGACATGATTAACTTATTCTTTTTTTTTTACCGTTATAACATTTCAGTCGGCCTGCTTTCCAGCCATTGTAATTTTATTATCATCCTCAGTCCTTTGGCAAGCTGTAGTCATAAGGTCGCTGCACAGATGAGCACTTGACTGTCTCTTTATATGTTGGCTACGTGTCAATGCTTGGGTCTCACCGAAATATTTTCCTGTCCACACAGTGACATTTTCAACTATTTTTTCCTCTGCCTGCTTCTTATTTTCTTGACAGAGGTTCTTATTTGTACGATGTTAAACAATTTTGACTAATTCTCTCTGAAATAATAATTACACTATGAATATCCTAATCAGACGAATACCTTAATCATTTCTGTCTCGACAAAAGAGTTTCAGGCGCACATTCTCTCTCTCTCTCTCTCTCTCTCTCTCTCTCTCTCATGGTTCCAACGAACATCATATTTTGAACACTTCTCCTGAAAGCTAACGACTACAACAACGGCAGTGAAAATAACAACTTAATTTTCAATATTAGTATGTATCAACACAATAAAAAGACGGTTAGTTTCACGTCCTATATGCGTATTTGGCTTAGAAAGTAGGGACCCGTCTAATACCATATCGGTCGAGTTTCGATCCCAGCTGGAAGCAAGTGGATGTCTAGCCACACTGTTGAGCTGTGATACAGCGAAAAAGGCTTGTATGTGGATGACAAATATATATATCAAATGTATTGCTTTTTTAATTTTTGTTAAACATACTTCTGTATCTTCTAAGAACACCAACTTTTAAAGAATCTTGAAGAATTATCAATATAATTATGTGAGGGTCTCTCGACATAATTTAATATATTACCTTGACCGGCAAAATTTGATTGACAAAAATAAATTCAGGTCGTGAATGGTGGCGAGCGGGGCGCAACATCAAAGACAGAAACACGGGCAATAGCCGACAAAGATATGATCGAGACCATAGGCAGAAATCACAGGCGACAACCGTCTTGAAAGAATCATAGTCGGTGAAAATGACTGCCAGATATATTTGTTCATTGATGATATCAATTAAGCAACAACCCGAAAAATGCGTAGGAATTGTGGTTTATATAAGTTTGGGGTTTCTGGTCGAAAATAGAAAAGAAAAATGAGAGAGAGAGAGAGAGAGAGAGAGAGAGAGAGAGAGAGAGAGAACAGAGAACACTCGCTGACTAATGATTCTCCGACAACTTCCTCGTATGTGTGTGATTCTTTCCGGCTACCCTCCTACTCCACAAAACCGCTACCGACGAAGAATAAAAATAAAATTTATATTTTTATATATACTTGTTTTTGTTTCTCTTTGGCATGACAATTGTTGTTATCCAGCAGAGGCATTGTCTACGGCCATATCGTGTTGAATACACCGGTTCCCGTCCGATCACCGAAGTTAAGCAACATCGTGCCTGATCAGTACTTAAATTTGGTGACCATTTGTGAATACCATGTACTGTAAACGTAAGGACCAAGAATGCTCCACCGGTCCTCCTAACAACCTTGCTCCGTAAAAAACAGGCTACCATATTCTACTTATATGAAGTAGAAATATATTTAATTAATTACTAGGTTAACTGCTAAGAAAACTGCTTCACTGTGTCAAGCCAGACAAAGTTTCTCCCCAAAATCTATCTTCCCCGTTTATAAATCTAACATTCATCCGAGCATTGTCTATTGGTCATACCTGGTTTGGTGCTAGTGTTATATGTATGGACGTTCTCCACAGAATACAAAAATGAGTATGTAATATTATCAGTATTGACTTGGTATCTCGACTTGATACACTTTCCCACTCTTTAGACGTGGCTTCCATCTTTTCTATAAATATTTTCGTGACCATTGTTCTAATGAGCTTTTCTCCTTAGCATTGCGACAGCATGAATTTAAGCATACTACTCGATTGGCAACCAGGTCTCATCGTTTTACTACTGAATTAGCGAGATGTAACCGTAAATTCTATTCTAACAGTTCCTTTTCTCGTATTTCTCGCTTGTGGAATATTATTCAAGTTTCTTGCTTCCATACCACCCACGGTCTTAAAAAGATTACAGAATAATTGATGTAATGAATAGGTAATGAATTGGTTCCCCTTCACTGGAATGTGATTGATTGGTGTCAGTCATAAATATAGACTGAGGTGAGGACGTCCAGAGATCTACCACTGGAGGTTTTTTGGTTTTCCACTAGGGATCCAGAGGTCTACAAGTCTTTCACTAGAGATATACCCTTAGAGGTCTATTGGTATACCACTAGAGATATACCACTAGATATATACCACTAGAGATCTACGTCTATTGACTACGTCTACCTCTCAGGATACTGCATACGACGAGTACCATACATTACATCTACTTACTAGATTTTTTTACCCGGTTACATTTGCCTAAACTACCTAACTAATTCGAATGATATATTTTTCCGGGACATATTAATAATTATGTTACAGACTCAGCTGATTGAAAGATGTTGAGAGAAAAGCTACGAAACGGTGCACATTCTATCTTGATGACAACAAGTTAAATATAAATTCAAAAAGAACACATTAAAATAAATTCAATGAAGTCATATGCTGTAGAGAAGCTCGGTAGAAATGTCATTGGCTTGAGGAGCATTACATATTCAGCTCGCTTCAGGTGAGTTTCAATTACTCTCCAGTAATTTCCTTCTTGTTTTAAATTATTTTAATCTACCTTTTTTTTTTATTAATCGTATCACCCCGAGCAAGGCGGTAACGCCACTGGTGTGCAGGGGGCTACTGTGAACAGGGCGATAGTTTAGTCTATCTACTCCAATTGAAAAAAAAAAAAAACAAAGTGAGAAGATTTGAAAAGAGAAAGCCGGAAACCACATCCTAAACAGGAAAAAAGGGATGAGCCTCTTAACCTGTTCAATAGACGTGAGTGGAGTGTGAACCGGGCGATAGATAGATCTATCTGATCCAATGACAGGATCTATCTACTCCAATGAGTAGTTTTATATTGTAATCTTAACTGTGCCATCATTTTTCTTCAAACGATTATTTCGAAATTTTACGTGTTCCAAGATTGCTTTTCTATTTGAAGTTTCTAGAAGGCAGCAGTTCTTTGGAATTAAAAAGCTTTTCACTGTTACCAAAATTTATTACTTAAGTTGGCCATTTCTCTACTTTTTATTATGACAGATAAATGATTAATTTCATAACGTGTTTTTATTAGCAATTTTTATTTTATGGTTTTAATCATTTAAATTTATTAACGATCATTTTTGATAAGCGCTGGTCGAAAAGCTGAGCGCTAAAGATGATAGTACTTTTTAAGAAAAAGTTTAAATAAGCCTCCATTTTTTCATGCAATACTCGATATGAATTAAACTCTTATTAACAGTTATAAAACGTACAATACTGTGCAAAAGTAATTTTTGATTAAAGCAGTTGTTAGCTCTGCTACCTTTAGCATTGTGGGCTGCTTAAAAAATAAATAATTTGCCAAATTAAAAATTAAAGAGCACTTCATGAACTACTCGAGGTCAGACAGCTAACTGTTATCAAAATAAAGTAGGTACATACAAAATATCGCTAAAAAACAGCATGAAACAGCATAGTATGAATAAAAAAGTTCATAAACTTAATAAAACTAACTTTTTCCATCAAAATATTTATATTTTTATTAAGAGGAAAGATCAAAGCAATTTGTAATTATTTTTAAAATTTTTTGAATCTCTGCTAACATTTTCGAAATTTTGATAGAAAATGTTGTTTTATTTGAGTTAACGGCTAAAAAAAAATTACGCCTTTATTACAATAGGGTACGTGGTAATGCTGATACAACCCACTTTTTTCACGGTAACAAACACATTAATTTGAAAATTCTCGCAAAAATCAAATAATAGTCAGATTTGAATGAAACTTTCAGTACTCACTCACAAATGAATGAAATTATTTTTGAAATTATTATTTTTTTAAATTTCTTGGTGAAAATATTTTTTTTTAACTCTGTTACCCCCCCTCTACGTAAATCCATGAAATTTTAATAAATTTTAATTAGCTGTATAAATTTTTTTATTAGTTAAATGCAGGACTCATTGGGGCATATAAATCATCTATGTTTTTTATTCTAAAGTGGACAACCTGGCCGAAAATCTGCACTGAAGAGTAAAATAAAAATGCAATAAATCTCTGATATAATTTAATTTGATAAACTTTTAATTGCTGGAATAAATAACAATTATTAAGGACATTATACTCTGAAGAAAAAATTTTTTTTCGTTTACTAATAAAATTTTGAAATAATTGTTTTTATTTTTTTATTTTTTATTATAATAATTCATAAAAGTGTTAAAAATATTTTAAAAACCTTTTATTAAAACGTTGTTTAATTTCTTCTTACTTAAGAATTGATTATCACATTGCCTATCGAAAATTGAAAAGTTTAATAAAAATCATTCACCAATTTTACTTTTAAAATAATTAAAAATAATTAAATTTTGGAAATTTTTATTAAGTACGGTGTTCCATACGGATCGAAACAAGTTTCCGTAGAGGTCGTATTGTTTTTAGAAGTTAACAAGTCTTTGGATGAATTCCCCTTACATCGAAAACTAAACAAACCAAACTTTGATTCTAATTTCATTCTTTTTTTATTAAATTAAAATTATTCTAAAAGAAATTTAATTTTTTCAGAAAGCATATTAATAATGTAAGATAAATATGTAATATCTAAACATAAAAATATTTAATATTTCAGAAAAATATTAATAAATAACAGTTCGGTTATTTTAATTTAATTCTTTCTTTTAAAAGAAATTTCAATTTTTATTCATTCAGAAAGCATATTTTTATTTATTCAGAAAGCATATTTTTATTTATTCAGAAAGCACATTTTATTTTTATTTATTCAGAAAGCATATTTTATTTTTATTTATTTAGAAAGCATATTTTATTTTTATTTATTCAGAAAGCATAGTCTGGCTATAAATCTAAACTAAAATTCTATAAAATGTTATACTTGCTGAAAATATTATATTAAATTTTTAATTTTACTATTTAGTTAAAAAACAACAAAAAAAATTTTAATTTCCAAATATTACGTTTTAAGCTACACGATTTTTTTGTCACTTACGGCCGCCATCCAAACGTCATTCACACCTGCTACTTGTCAACACGTAATTTATCGCCTAGATAAGCGCTGACAAGAGGGCTACTGTTTTTAAAGAGTGATTTATTTCGTAAATATCAAGTCAGTAAGCACTTAATACTTGTTTGAAATCAGATAAAGGAAGGTTTCAATTATAAAAATCAACTTAAATAACGTGTCAAGGAGGTATATTTTTTTTTTGCAAGATTTTTAAATCAGAAATTTAGCTACTGTTTACATAATCTGTCGATTCGTCAATAATGGCGGTAAATTTAAAAAAATTTTTTTTGCAGTTAAATTTTTGATTCCGAGCAATATAATTTCGGTTTGAACTAAACCAGGGTATTTTGCTTATGGTAATTAGTAAATTTAATCTCTTGGCTTTCAATTAAAGATAAAATTAAAGCTTCAAGAAAACGTTTTTATTTTTAAAAATTAAATTTAAATTGAGGTATCGAAAATCGGCAGTGATTTTTTGTACATACCTAAAATAAAGTTTAAAAGGGAACCATTAAATTATGTGGACATTATTTACAGCTTAATTTGAAAGGTGGGAATAAGAAAAAGTCAGTCATATCCTAGGATAATAAAATAATGTGTAGTTTCAAAATAACTTGTTTAATAGAAAATTTAAAAAATAAATATAAATATATTCTTTTTAATACATTTCTTTTACACGTAGTTTTACATAATCAATACTTATTAGCAATTTACTTCGCTTTTCACCCTGTATTTGAATTTCAGTAAGGTTTTTAGGTAAATCATCCCTGCTTAATAATTTTGCACACTACCGGTAGTGTGCAAAAGTATTAGGACAGTGTAGATTTTAAACTTTATTTTGATGTCTCATAAAAAGATAAGATAGTTGATGTCCTAATACTTTTGCACAATACTGTATACTGTAATAGATTTCTGTTTGTGACACAATATCTCCGTTAATAAAAAAGATATGTAAGACAATTCTTAGAATGGCACATTGGAATAAAAATATATGTCTGATAAAAAAGGTCTATGAAGCAAGATGGGTGAACTGTTTTGCATGTAAAGTATTTCACAATCTGAAAACATTAGCTTATCAGTGGTTAAAGCAAGTCCATAATGTAAAATGCCTTCCAAAAATTAATTGAATGAGACTTTAATCGTTCTCTGATAAAAGAAGATACAATTTACTTTAAATATAAAGTCACAAATATAAAGATAGATTGATTAGAGAAAAATTAATTTAAGAACTGTTGCAATTAAAATATTTTGTCAAAAACTATCTTATATCGTATTATATACACTGTTCCGAATTGTTGTCCTCATCTTTATTGCCTTTTTTACAACGTTACGGCCGTTGTACATTCCAGCCTTCTTCAGATGCTAAAAATTTCGAACCAAACCGTTTATTTCAAACACTGGGATATATATTTCTCATTCCATGTGCGATGCCACTCCTGGATAAGATGTAGTTATCTTTCTCAATTCTCTAAGTTATTTGTTCATCACTGCTGTTCTTAGAGAGTTGAGTTAACGGGAGATACCTACATGGCCCCCGGAAGAGGTATCACAAATGAGATGAGAATTATATACCCCAGCGATCGAAATAAAAGGTTCGGTTCAAAACTTCTAGTACTTGAAGAAAGCCGGAGCGTACAGTGGCCTAAACGTCGTAAACAAGAGTCCAAACAGTTCAAATAATGTAAATACGACCTCATCTCAGAAGCATAGACGAATATTATTTACATTAATTTGTTATATATATATATACGAGTGAGTATAGAATGAGGAGAGAAAAAAAGAAAAATTTTTTTTTCTTTTTTTTCCGTCCAAAACATTAATTTAAAACAGTGCTCGATATATGATGTATAGAGCTGTGAATAAATAAAAAAAAACACAGCAAAGAAAACCTTCCCATGATAACAACCTCTGTAACTGTAGAAACCCCAACCAATGTCCCATGGCCAATAAATGTCCGACGAAATCTCTGATATATATGTGTTCGATTTCATCCTCATAAAATCCTAAAGAAGAAAAAATATATATTGGGAATACCATGAACGTATTTAAAAAGCGCTTTTACAATCACCTCTCATCCTTCAATAACAAAGAAAAACAAAACATGACATCTCTCTCCAAACACTTTTGGAAATTAAAAAACGAAAATAAAACACCTAAGGTCAAATGGAAAATTCTCAAAAAAGCAAGAACAGCAAAATATATAAAAAAACCATGCTTTCTTTGCCCTCAAGAAAAAATAGAGATCTTTAAATATATAAATAGTAACAAGCTCTTAAATCAGAGACACGAAACCACAGTAAACTGCAAGCACATTAGGGATCTAACCCTATAATCATGCTAAGAAATACTAAGAGTTTGACTAAATATTCTCATTATAAAAGATAAAAAATGCTATAGAAAAAATCGATCCAATAAATCCTTAAAGCAAGGTCTATCACTAAAGCCTACAGCAATAACCTTACTTAACCCAACAACCTTACTTAAATACAAAAATATTCCGTACTTGAAAAATCAAAATTAAACAAATAGCTCCCAAACTCGAAAAAGAATCAAAATTCATATATTCAAAATCAAGATTAAATATACAACTTCAGAATAATTATATCATACACAAAAATAAACTGTAAGCACACGTAAGATCTAAGCCTACAATCACACTAAAAAGTACTGGAAATTTGAATAGATATTTTTATTATTATAAAAGATATAAAATGCTATAGAAAAAGTCGATGTAATAAATCCTTAAAGCAAGATCTAATGCCCGCAAAAATATCTAAATAAATAAAATATTTAAAAAATTAAAAGAAATAAATAGAATTCTAAATGATAATTTATAGAAAAAAGAATATAAAAAATTAAAAGAAAAAAACCGACCCTCTAAATTAAGATTAAACATACAACTTTATACAAAAAACTGATAAAACACTAATTTGAATTTACTTCCTAAAGAATACAAATTTAGATTTCTTGAAATTTACTTTGCCTAAATACAATAATACTCCAAATTTGACTATAAAATATTTAACAAATATATAAAAAAAAACCTATAATATAAAAAAATATTCCATACCGAAAAAATCAAAATTCGAAAGAAAAAACACCCCACCCCTATCACGTCTGTCTAAGAATCCCCAAAGTGAAAACCTAGACACAGGGTCAAAGGAAATACATGAATTAGGTCCACTGACAGCAGACATTAATCAATTAAACGATAGACAACCATAAAAATAACCACTCAACACGAAGCCCCCTTTAGAAATTTTAACCGGGAGATATACCCGACCGATAGGACGTACATTCCAAAAGATAATACCATTAATCAACAATTTCGCACTTACACACCGGATTCTTCGAGGGTCTGACGGTCAAAACGAGAGACACATTAACTTAATTACCAATAACCTCAACCAACCCCTACGAAAACAACGAACCAAATATAAACAGAGAATGATTCCAAACCTTTATTTCTCCCGATAATGTGTTTGGGTTCCAAACACTGAAACAGCCATATGATTGTACAGAAGAGGACATATATAGAAGAAATTATGTACATGTTCTAAAACATAATTTATAATATATATATATATATATATATATATATATATATATAATGTACGTGTATTTTGGCAGCATTATTTCTTTTAAACAAGTTGTCTTAAACGATAGAGACAACCTAGTCTTGCAGATTTTCTTTTGTATTTTCTCAAATTTCTAATAAGGCTTTTTTATTTCCAAATTATATTTATACAAATATTATCCATATGTTATCCGAGTATTTTAACACACACACACACACACACACACACACACACACACACACACACACACACACACATATATATATATATATATATATATATATATATATATATATATATAATGTGGAGGAAAATGTTCAGAAGCCAGTGATATTTGTGCAAACACAAAACCAAGCAAGATATCGTGGCTGAGGTTTTCAGTGTACTGGCTTTTAATCAAACTTCTAATCGTGCAAGTTTATATGCTCTCTTCCAGAAACTGTAACTAAGACGTAGCTCAGTAGTATGGGGTTGGGTTGAACAAAAACATATGTGCCTGAACGGGCGTCTGCAACAGAGATTAGCTAACTATCAAAGAAAACAGGAATACGCGGAAACGAGATTTCAGCCACACACATAAACACATACAGACGTGGGAGCTTGTGCGCGAACAATTACACGCACACAAACATATATGATTTCACTACGATGAGATGTGTGGTGTAGTGTTAATTCAATTACATTTTTACAGCTATTTTGGGTTTAATACAGTAAATTTTGTGTAGTAATTAACCTGACATCGCTCAGTAGAAATAGAAAAAAAAAACTATAGCGTAGACAATCTATTTGCACGTAAAAACTTGCTAAAGATTTCGCGGAAATGACGAACCAAATTTGGCAGAGTTTACAGAAATGGAAAAAATTGAAACGAAACTTTGAAGAAACTGTTTTAAAATTAAGTTGATGAATGTTTGCTTGCAGCTATTCTGGAAAATATTAGAAATTTGTGGAAATTCCAGTGTTTACCATTTCAGTAAAGCCCGTGGGCCATACATTTTACTTTCTATATAAATTTATGCGTTTGTAGTTTCTGCAAAAGGCAAATAAGCAACTTCTCTCTATCTCTGCCTCTCTATCTCTCTCCCTCTCTCTCTCTCTCTCTCTCTCTCTATATATATATATATATATATATATATATATATTTATATATATAGGGTGTATTAAAAATACTTTTACAAACATTAAGGGTGGGTTGCTTACTACAAAACAAGAGCAAAATTTCATATAAATGTATGTCCGTAAATCCTTCGTTGTTGAGTCAATTATTTGAAAGTTTATGGTAGATGCTATTAAATGTACAACCTAAGATGCAATCTAAACTACTTTTATAAATTTTGGGGACGGGTTCCTGACACCAAAACAAGGTAAATATGTCCATATGAATACATGTAAAAAATGAGATCGTTCTCGCTGAACGCATCAACCTTTAAGAAATATCTTCCGTTTGCTTCTAAACACCCGTGCATCCGTCAGATCATTGACTGGAGAACCATTTTCATTTACGGTGTCGAATGATTTTGTAGGCCGCCATGGCATGTTGATGAAGCGTATCTGCTTTACTAATGCCTACTGCACAAACCAATTGAAGTGATCCAGAGATAAAAATCCAAAGGATTAAGATCAGGGGAACGTGCAGGCTGTGGAATCGGTCCTTCCTTTATCTATTCATTGTTCATGGTAGATGTTAGCCAGGGCATCGCAAACATTTGACTGAAATTTGCTGGATCCCTATCAAACATGAACCATATACGTCTTCGTATTAGAAGGGGTACATCGTCTAGCAAGCCCGGAAGTGTGTTCAAAATCTCTGTAGACAGCTTCAGTAGGATGTGCTGAGAGAACATATGGACCTACCAGTCAGTCACCTACAATTCCCGCCCACAAATAATCGTGAAGTGATGCTGATGTCTTGCTTGTCTTGTAGTATACTGATTTCGATCCTTCCACAAATGTTGGTTGTGTAACGGTGTTACTCCTCTTCGAAACATTGCTACATCCGTAAACATGTCTGAAGAGACAAACAACATGCGTCTTTCTATAAGCATAAAATTTATGGTTACAGCTAGCCAGCTCAACCGTAAATTCATGAGATCTTAACGCCAGTCTAGTACTGTGCTTAAATTAAATAAGTCTACGTACCATAAAGAAGAGCTCATCCGAACAATTACCAGGCAAAATATTCATTGAAAAGACACAGAGATTCAACCATACGGAAATGGGAAATTGACAGGGGCTGAGCCGCCAGATCAGGGCATAATACTGCTGATTCTTCTTCTTCTTCTTCTTCTTCTTCTTCTTCTTCTTCTTCTTCTTCTTCTTATATACAGCGGAACAGATCTGTCTGCGGATGACTATTTACACTCTCACAACCTGATTGAGCACTCTGGGAGAATGGTAGACTTTGAAAAAACAGTAGCTACTCCAGTATCTACGCATCATTCATTCAGCAATGAAATAGAACACTCTTAGCTACTGGCGTATATTTGCATGGTATATCACACGCTAAACGTCTGCCTTCGGTTGGGTTTCAATCCTGACTAAAAGCAATCGGATTTCTAACCGTACTGATGAACTGTGATACAGTGAAAGAGATCTGTCTGCGGATACAAATATTGTTTACATATATACTGTTTATATATATATATATATATATATATATATATATATATATATATATATATATATAAACAAAAAACCTTTCATGTTCCAAATCTAAAATGTTACTCTGAGTTTCAAACTGAGGCGATTTTCAGACAACCCGACCAAAGGAACACCAACAAACATAACTTAGACCATCACACGGGGAAAAAGTTAAAAAAAACAACAACATAGATACAGTCACTTATACATAGGGAAATTAAATTAACAGCGAATAAAAAAACTGAATGACCTTACTTATATTGGCGAATGAACATGAATCAAAAATACATGGAAAATACTGGTGACATATGACACAGTACGTGCTTATTGACATACTTCCACTTACTCACCAGTTTTGATTCTCTTGCTTAGTAATCTTACGTCATTACTAATGCTCTGAAATAGCCAATATATCTTCCAAGCACATTTTACACACTTCGCCATTTCTTTAGCAATGTTGACTTCTTCTTAGCATTGAAAGATTTTTTAAAGAATTCTTGGAATTCAGCTTTGCTGTACATAAAATAGATGTTTAACGGACTCCTTCTTTGCTAAAATTCAAAATAAACTTTTACTTTTGATGAAATGACAGGAACAAATATCAGGAGAAGGCCAGTGGCAATATTGACTTTAATCAAACAAACTTCTCTTTCGTTTCATGTAAAAACTGCATTTGATTCAACGCTCAAATATCGGAAAACATTTATCAATGCATCGATTTGAAATTCATTGAGCGAAGTTCATTTTGTCGTTCTTTTCTATATATGGCGAATTCGATAAGGCGATTGCAAATTCATTCGTCTCAAGTTCGATAGATTCTGTCAATTCATGATCGTCTGCCAAGAATTCAATCAGTTACAAGAATTTTCTTCAAATTAGCTATCGTGTTATTTAAATCAGCTTTTCAATTCCATAGACATTCGCCTGTCCGTTTTATATTAATATACACATCAAATTAAATTCACTCACTTAATATATATTTATTTATCCATATCATACTCTACGTATGCCTAACTACATTAATATGGCTACAGCCTGAAAGAAAAAAAAAACATCTATTTTGCACAAATATCTATTTTGAACATATTCTCATTCCTTATCGAAGATATTATTAAATGAGATAAACAATCTACGGTGTAAAATTTCAGAGAAAATTCATTTAATAAAGGCAACCTGATCAGGATGCGATGGATAAATTATCGTCTAAATTAAGCAAAAATTGAAAAAAGATATTTCATTTTAACAGATATGTTTACTAACATTACGCATAAATGTCTTGAAATAGTAAAGAGTAAATTTATTCAGTAAAATTTAACCACACCCTCTAGACGAATTCGGAATCTTCTGCAACTCTTCTGATCGGTCACCTTGTTTAAGCTGGTAAATGTTGCCATAATCCTTGCTGTAAGTTCATCTTTGGTGTTACAAGAAGTCTTTTGGTCTCTCGCCCAACTGCGTCACACACATAAAAATCAAAGGGGTTGTAGTCTGGGACGTTATATGGCAAGATCTAAGGGTGGTGAGGTTGCAGAAATTGTCAGACAGCCATGACTTCTTGTTAGTATAGTGGAGAATGTTTTTACCAGACATAGTGTTTCCAGCAGCCACCCTATTGACACAGGAGAACACTACCTCATCAAGGCATGTAGGCTTTCGTGTGGAGTCAACAAACTGGGCAGTTCTTTCCTTAACAGAACGATATGAGTGGATTTTATTAGCTACCTTTTTAATCAACATTAGGCACGTTCAACTTCTTCTGAATCATCTGCACTTTTATCAGATACATAAACACTCTGAAATGTTCGTATTAGAGATGCTGTTTTCAAATGTTTGTAAGATGGAATAGTGTCAAGGTGCTTGCCAAATATCCCTACTAAACTCTGCAGTCAACAAAATAAAGAAAGAAAATGATTCAACAAATTCTAATACATTCTCACAAGAGGCAGCAATTAATTCATTTGGTGAATTTATTTACAAACCTGAAGGAGAAGCGACATTCAAGGCATGCTTTTGAAGAAGATACGAGGAAATTTTCGAAAGACTGCGAGAAGTGGACCGACGATAAAAAACATAAGACTATTATTAGGAAAATTTTTGGCGACTGAACCTGTAAAATATGTAGACTTTATTCTGCCGAGACACCCTGAGGATTACACAATTTTTGCCCCTACGCTGAATAGATATTGTGAAAAGTTTCGTTTAAATAAAACAACGCACGCCATGTTTAAATGTTTCATTTTCAATCAAGGGTTAACGAAGTGCGTACCAAGTTATTAGTCAAATTGGAATTTGACCAAAAAATTACTTTGCAAAGTTTATCGGAAGAATGTCAACGTCTTTTAAATGTAAAAATTGAAGGACGGGATATAACAAATATTCAGGCGATTAAGAACAAAACACGAGGTAAGAAAAATTAACCTTATTTTAAAATTAATCCGTGTTACAGATATGGAGAATTGCATTTATGTAAAGACTGTCCATTCAAATACAAAAAAATGCCATGCTTGTGGGTTCAAATGACATAAATTTTTACACTGTAGACGCAAAATAAAACTTTGAGGGAAAAAATAAAATAAAAAACAAAAACTTTGTACAGTACACTACTGAACCGGCAACAACTGAGAAAGTACAAAGGAAATATGTCAATATCTGTCTCAATAATAAAAATATAAAATTTTAGATAGAGACTGGTTTTGATTTATCCATCATTAATGTTAATACTTGGAAAAAAAAATCTCCAACCCAGTTTAACTCGAAAAAATAAATAAATAAATAAATAAATAAATAGAAAAAAGGTGTTACTGGAGAAAGGTTAAAATTTATAGGCGAAACCTTTATAAATGTTGGCTTCAATGGAAAAGAAAGAAAATTAAAAGCATTCGTCATGCGTAATTCTCAAAATTTATTTAGAACGGATTGGATGGAATAATTTGATTTTTTTTTTATCGTCCCAATAAATAATTTCTGCAATAAAATAAATGGTACCACGACAAATTTAGATAAACTAAAAAATAAACTAAAAGCAATAAAAGCGTGCGTGCGTGTGTGTGTGTGTGTGTGTGTGTGTGTGTGTGTGTACCCTTTGTTATTTAAAAAAGAAATTCTTCGACCGGCGGTCAAGAACAAGGGAAAATTTACTCGCCCCAAGATCATTTTACTCGACCATCTCCATTTTTTAAATAGTATATATATATATATATATATATATATATATATATATATATATATATATTCATTGATTTATTGATTATTTTTTATAACCCGACGGAGTTTATCAATTTAAACATTATTTTTAGTGGATAACCATATTTGAGTATACACTACATTTTAATGGTATATTTGCTTTCATCTACCGGTTGAAATATTAGAAAAATCTTATTAAATATATCTAGAGATATTCGAACCCGCATCTCCCTAGCAGGATAAAACCTCATTAGATGAGATGTGCTTTAGACCAACTCGGCCACAAAGAGTTTCGCCGATCGAACGAGAGAGTTGAAATTGCTAGGGTACATAAAAAGGCAAGGGAGTTTGGAAATATTAATCCTCGAAGAACATATTGAAGGCAAGGGGGACTGAGAAATACAACGCATAATATACTTAACGAGTTTGTAAGTGGTTGGCAAAATAGGCTTTTGGAGAGATAGTAAAAATCCAATTGTGGATGGACATGGAACATAAAGGAAGAGGGTAAAAAATGCAAATATTTTAAATTCCCATAGTTTTTTTTGTTCATTAAATCAGACTTTAAACACGAGGGCTTCCACTTGCTTTCTTTTTGTGTTTCTTTTTCTCACGCAAACCAAATAGTATTTCCGATATGTCTTTTCTTTTATAGTATTTACATTATTCGGGCTATTGTCTTTTTGTTTGTTGCCATTTGTACGACGTTTCGGCTGTTGTACGCTCCGGCTTTCTTCAGGTGCTAGGAATTTTGAACTGAACCCTTTATTACAATCACTGGGGTATATCATCTTCATTCGTTGCGTAAGGCTTCGATATGAACTGTTTGGGTTAAGTCACAGGAACTATCCAACGTCTATAACCACTTAAGAACACATGGTCCAGTGGATATAGACTTTAGTTAATTTCTGATTTGACTTCTGAGTTGTGAGTTCAATATTAGGCTCCAGCTATGGTGAAAAAGTAACTTGCAGGGTTAGGGGAAGATAACTCATGACTTCCAATCGAGCTTTTATGCAAGGAATAAGGATGATATACCCCAGTGATTGTAATAAAAGATTCGGTTCAAAACTCTTAGCACCTGAAGAAGACCGGAGCGTACAACGGCCGAAACGTCGTACAAATGGCAACAAAGAAAAAGACAATAGCCCGAACAATGTAAATACTGTAAATACTACCTCATCTCAGAAATATTGACAAATGTCTTTTCTTTTGTTTTCTTTCTCGATCTAACTTGGTTAGTCCCATCATTTAAGATATATCAGAATGGACTAAGTTACTATATGACTCCACTCAGAAATTCGGACAGAAGACAATTACTAACGGTAAGCAGAACTCTTCTTTTTTTCTCCTCATCGTTTTGTACCTGTTTACAATTTATTTTTCTCAGTAATCTGTATTCAATTCTGAAAATATATGACGAATTAATGAGAATAATTCATCTGTTAATTCTAGGCAGCATAAAATAATATCGGCCGTAATACTGTTTTCGAAAAAACACAGATGTCGTTAAGAGACCGACACTATTATTGGGTAATAAAAATTTTGAATCTGAAAATTTATTGACGTAAAGGAAGCGCAAAAATTTATCGGCTAAAATGTAGTACAGAAACAACAAAAATCGTATAACAGTTCGAAAGATCTATGGAATAATGAAAATAACTGCGGTATACACACATCTGCGTGTTCCAACATGTTCTCAGTCCTTTGCTTTAATTATCATTGCTAACTGCTTACGATCAAATTCATCGCTTTTGCAAGAGACACAAGAAACAGTAAAAATGTTATTAAGTGTTGATAATGTGTTATCATTATCAGTTATGGAGTTTGTTATGAAGATAATTCCATTCTACAATTGCTTCTAATATCTTCAACGCTCGATACTATATTTTGTGTGCAAATTTAAGAGTCCACATTACTCAACTATAATCCATTGTCCACGTCTTACTGCATAACAAGTCACTTATAAATCTTTTTTTTTTTCATGAATTGGAATAAGTGACTGAAATCTTTGTTCTTTTGGTTGTCTAGGTTTTGACGAGAAGAAAACTCATACTAAATATCAGGAAGGAACAAATGAGGTTCTTGGGATAGGTAATGAGGAAGGAGGGCCTAGAAAAGTTGATACTCACAGGTCAGATAAAGGGAAGGAGAGACAGAGAAAAGTAGCGCGAAACCTACTTGTTAGGTCTGAGCAAACGGATGGCGGAGCGGTGCTTAGAGATACCAAGAGAAAAAATATTGAGATCGACAAGAGACAGAGCCAAGTGGAAGTCCATGATCGCCTACGTCCTGAAAGAAGAAGAAAGATTCTGAAATCGGCCAAGGATGCAAATATTTACCATGCATTTTCAAGAAACCTAAATCTATCTATCTCCATGCTCGATCTATAATCAAATATATTTCGGCAAATTTTTCATAATGAGCGTGATTTAGAACAATCAGAACATGACAAGTCAGTAAAATTTATGAAGATGTATTCACTGTAAACTTGCTAAGATGCAACTAAACCGAAATTTTACCGTGTCTGTTCAGGACGTGATTCATAATTAATCACAACTTCCAAACATTCGAATCTAATTACCAATCTAAGTATTGCTTCGCTCTTTATTATGCAATAAAGTCATTAGGACACAACGGGTTACTGGTAGAGGAGGAGAACCAGAAACCTGGCGAAATCACAACAAAAGAGCAGGTTTCAGGAAAACAGCAGATGGCAACTAACGTTAAATTTAGATTTTTGAACAATTGCAAGTATCAAGGAAGCGTGAAATCAGAAGAGAGTTCCAGGAGTGAAAAGTGTGAGTAAATAAACTATTAGAATAAAACTTACGGTTAAATCTTGCTATTTAACAGTAAAACCTATTTAACAATTTAGTAGTACGGTGAAATTCATACAGTCCAGCTACCAAGGAAAATTTAAGAAAAATTGCCATGAAAATATTCAAAGAAAAGACAGAGGAAAAGTGACTGAGTCGAGATACCAAGTCAGGACTGCTAACATTACAGACCCTTCTTTAGAATTTGTGAAGAATTTCACAATATATAACAGAGCAAAGTCGATTCCCATCTCTTATCCACTTAACTCTAGCCCTTTCTACCTCTTGTGTATCTTGTTCTTTTTCTTTTTCTCTATCTTCGCAGCTGTCTTCACTCCTGTGTTCACATCCGTCTTCTCTTTCACCCTCTGTAGCTGCTTCACTCTTCTTCCGTCTAAAACTTTAACTCTCTTATGTAGCCCCCTGCACATCAGTGGCAGTACCACCTTGCTTGGGGTGAAATGATTAAGAAATAAAAGATAAAAGAACAGAATACAGGAAGAAACTAGATGGCGATTACCGTTGCATTTCTATTAGAATAAAACTTACAGTTACACCTAGCTATTTCAACAGTAAAATTATGAGAAGTTGCCAGGGAAGGAAGAAGCCAGAAGGGAGTTCCAGGAGTGAGATGTGTGAGAAAAAAACCTATTAGAATAAAACTTACGGTTACATCATTTTCAACAGTAAAATTAGGACACTTTTAGTCTATCTTAAATTTTGTTAAATACTAGATAACCAATTTATAACCTAGAGAGAGAGAGCGAGAGATAGAGAGAGAGAGAGAGAGAGAGTATGTGTGTGTATGTGTGTGTAGGGAGAATATAATCGTATAATAGTTGTGATAATTTTTGTCAGTTATCATTACATTAAGGGATTGCTCTATTTCTCTCCTCTCACAGCGAAAACTTCGATTTTTGCTTGATTATGAAAGTTAAGCAATGTCGAAACTGGTAGCTACTTAAATGGAGATAATTTTGAAACATCGGATAATGTAAACAACTTCCTAGAATCCGAAATATGTGTCGGTTTTAAATAAACTAAGAAGAGTTGATAAGCCGTAAAAAACGAATCAAC
Organism: Ascarosepion bandense; assembly: GCA_037127315.1. Taxonomy (NCBI): domain Eukaryota; kingdom Metazoa; phylum Mollusca; class Cephalopoda; order Sepiida; family Sepiidae; genus Ascarosepion; species Ascarosepion bandense. The sequence continues at coordinate 8,693,279 of JBBBDQ010001236.1, forward strand.
AAATATTGTAATGCCGTTTATTGTTTGACGATGGTTTAATAATGTTTCTAAGACGAAGAAACGGTTTTCTTTGCGAAGGCAGCAGCTTTTGATAAAGTTAATAGTTTCCAAGTTACTGTGAAGAAACCAGGTTAAGACAGAACCTCTTGACAAATTTAGCTGTTTCAGAGTTACCATGAAGAATCCAATATTTTAATATTAATATTAATGTGACGATCTTTTGGATAATAAGAACAACTCCGGGAACGTGTATGAGTCTATATGGCATAAAGATCTTGATTTTTACCGAAAGAGTCATTAATTCTTCGTAATGCTCTGTGTGCAGATTACATACATGATAACCAGGAAACAAACAACAACAAAAAAAAGATAGATATTCTATGGTGGCATAATGCTCATTTAAAAAAAACCTTCTTTGAAGATATCAACATTTTCTAAGCACTAAGAACCGAGTGCTTAATGTCCCTCATAATCAATTTTTATGTCAGCTGCTAGAAATGTTGTTTCTCTGTGTCGTGCTTGCTATACGAATCTATCTAAATCTAAACTTATTTATAAATAGAACTTTGTCTGTTTGTGCATGTCTGTGTTTCTGTGTGTGTGTATCCGTTACCTATAGATTCCAAAATGGCTGAACCGATTTTTCTGTGAGTGTTCTTAGCTAGGTTTTGTATCGAGGTACCCCCGATAAATATCCAAAATCGATAATCGAATATATCGGGTTATAGAAGGAGCGGTCCAATTTTAATCAAATTTGATATACTCATATACAAAGACATAAGAAACGATATTCAAGGTTGCAGTTCTTACAATAGTGCAGAAAATTTTATATCGATACCAGGAAATCAAAATTTGACTTACATCCATTCATTTTTCTTTCAGTCTACGGTTTCGCTTTAACTGGAAACTATTGCTTTTTAGTCTTTCGTGTTAACGTCCAAAGAGTCTGAGCTCCAGGACCATGGATTAGTTTTAAAGCTTTCATTACACCCGAGCAACGTCGGGTTATACTGCTAGTCTTACATATTTACAAGTATACCATTCGTCATGCTGAGAATACTGCTGAGGTCTAGTGCTCATGCTATATATATTGAAATCCCTGATAAAATCCAAAGAAGGATCTAACAATTTCTTCTCTCACACTTCTCGCTTTTGGAAGTCTATTCTGACTTCTTGCTTCCCAGTCAAATTCGATCTTAAATTAAATGCGATATCAATCATTGTCTTCTAACATTTATTGTTCTATCGCCTTATTGTCTTATTTTGTTTCCGCCTCAGTAACCTCTAGCGTCTTAGAGGCTTTGTTGCCTTGATTGAGGGAAAATAATTAAAAACTATACGATAGTTAAAATATTTACCATTTATTTTGATGCCACAAAACACTGAGATGAGTCAGGTTTGTTAGATTACCTCTCGCTGACGATAATAGGAATATTTAAAAGGCCTTTCCTCTTTCTCTCTTTGACTTTTGAAGCAACAACACCGTTTCATTTCGCTCCGATAGACACAATTCATCTAAGTACTTCACAGACTAAAGATTGTATTAAATTGTTCATAACTTTGACTTCCTTTCTTTTTCATCCTTCTGTAAAATGTTAAGGTAATACATTTAATTTTTGTTTGAATTCCATGTTTTGTGTATTGTTTACTAAGACTTACATAAGTTCTCCAAATATCGTTTGCTGAACAAATGTATCAGGAGAAATAAAATGATAATACGTTTCCTCAAAAGAATCCATTTCAAATATTTATTCAAATAAATTAAAAGCAAAATATAATATAGGCAGGTTGAGAAAATCTTTAACCTGACCGAATTCTCAAAATCTGACAACATGACCAAACACTAAAATTTGGGTGTGGCACAGGAATCCCTTCTTAGTTTGTCAAAGAACTTTCTGGCATCCTCTTGTAATACAACAGTTATTTTTAAATTGTTAACTATTCCCCTCTCTCAACCAATTCATGACACTAACATGACATTAACATCAGAGGAAAGTGAGAATTGGTTCTTTTGGTCTGATTACATCCAACTTTCCACTCAGGTACGTTCGTCATTTCGGCTAAAATATTCCATTTTTATGAATGCATGAAATCAGGCAGAGAATTAAAAGTTGTAGCTGTGGAAATTCCACAGGTGGTGACATCTAAAATTACCTTACGCTTCTGCCCTTCTCTCAAACTTAGCCTATATTTTCTTTTATATTCATGCTGTTTTTTTATGCCGCCCGGTCTGTGTTCCCCATTCATTACTATTTTTTAATCTCGATATTCTATAAAGTAAAGGGTTAGGAAGTCTGAAGTGCTCTATGTCAAATGTAAAGTAATTATTAGTTTTTTCTGGCAATATTTTATAATGAATAAATAACACATTTTTTACACATATTTTGGTGTAAGCCAACTTTTCACATAATTTTGAAACATGCGTCCCAAAATTAAGTCCATTTTTTACTGGTTAGCATTAGATTTTGATGTACAGAACACGAACATTTTTAAATGACAAGTTACAGTCGAATTCGTTATAATAATCAAATTAAATTTGAATACTTGCTGAAAAAATATATTATGAGACTCGTGATTCGTAAAACATCTGAACTTATATTAGGATAATGACAGTGTAATTGTTTGGTTCTAAGCTGATTTTCTCAGCGGAGCTTAGAGGTGGCACGAGGCCGAATATGTAAAATACCAGGTGGGGATCTAAGTTCCAGTTGTAATTGATTTCGTGAGGCAAGCTTGCCAACCATTACCCCAAGTCGTGATGCCCGTTCAATGGAAATAGTTTAAATTTTTTGATTATAACAATTTTGCATAGTCGGCATGAAACGTTTGTGATAGAAACTTAAATTTGTTAGTTGCTATAATTTAATTTGAGTGACGTTTTCGATAAACAAGCTAAAATATTCCCCTAGTACATTAAAGATGCTGACGTGCACTATGGTGCAGTGGATATCGGCTGGAACGAGAAATAGGAGAACCGAGTTCGAATTCCAAGTGAATTCGTTGCATTCAAATACTCCCAAATACATTTCGATATGGTATTAAACATCTCCTCTCCTTCCAGCTATGAGTTAAATAGTGATAAATTGGGTTCTATAGCCGTTGATGGCAACCAGTCTACCGCAGGAAAATCTTCTGCCCAGTTAGTCATGTCTTTTTCGAGACATGATCGCCCAAGCGTGCATCATGTATGTTACTTGACTGACTGACTGACTGACATTAAAGATAGGACAGAAGGGTATTAAGAAATATGGGACAAATGAATGATAGCTTATTTCTGCTAGAACATAAAACAGGACATATCTATGAACAATTTACGAAAATGTGATAACTGATATTGTAAGTAATATAAATTGATATTAATTTTAAATTCAGCACTGCAAAAGTATTTAAACTTAACCAAAAATGCGCCAAGCCCCATTGCCCAACCACCACCAAGAAATAAATTGACAACCTGTGTAATATAGATTTTCTTTCAGGAACAAAACCTTTAACGGATAAATTCTCCTGGATGTTCGTAAAAATAAAATAACATTACAGGGATGACACTAAAATATGTATTGATGATATTAATTAAACTTAATTATAAGTATCATTTGTAAATAATTATTATGAAAATTATATTTGCAAAATGTGACGTCTTATGGAGAAAGGAACGCTGGATTTAAAGCAAGTGGTTATAAGATTCTTATCAAGAATTTAGATCCAAAGTGACACAAAGGGTTTTACAGAGAATGATTGTCAGACCGCATATACTTATCTGTTAAAGTTAATTTCTCTTTCACTTCTTTTTCTATCTTTTATATATTTAAACTTTTTTTTCTTTCTTTATATCTCAGTCTGTTGGTCTATTCCAAGAGAGAATTTTAAATGCATTGACCTTATAAGTCCAGTTGAAATTTGAAGAATAATTAGATTTAAGAGTGTTTAGATATGTCTGTCATGCTTGCTTGGTTTAGCCTGTCAAACGGAACATAACATTTCTGAGCTGGTCACAGCAAAAGATAGGACTATGGATGGATTCTACTCCCGAACTTTCACTTTCATTTTTATCTCCCTTTCTCACAATCTCACACGCACAATTACAGCCGTATATATAATTTCAAAAACAGAATTACGCGCCTGCGCAAACAACACTCACGTACATGCGCACGCACACGCGCACATGCCTGTGCGACGGCACATATTCGCACACTCGCGTGAACACACACATATAAATCACAGAAATATAGAACATTTTATAAAACCCCAAAGTTGAAAGGTATTCTATTTCCTCAACAAAAACAAAGACAATGACGGCGACCACAACACTGACCATAACAAATTTGAATTGACATCAATGAAATGTCCACCACGATCAAACAACCTCATTGCTTTTGAAAAATGAACTAAAAAACATAATCAATAATTTAGAAATTAAAAAAATCAACAATAAGTTTTTAAAAAATTTAAAATTAAAAAACCTCGAAAAAGATAAAAATGATAAATAACCCCAAAACTACTTATAACTTCAGGTAAATTCACGACGAACAATAAAATAGAAACTAACAACTACAATAAACTGGTTGAAAAAGAAGTCACTCAAATTTACGAAACCACAAATAACGAAACATAACATGATATAAACAAAGAAGCTAAGAACATGGCCACAAAACTAAAATTGAACAATTAGCACATTCGAAATATTTATTAAATTAAAAGACCATAAGCACAACTTCATGTTCAAATCAACATACAGTTTACTAAGCCCCACGAAAAACAATATTGGGAAAATAAGAAACTGAATATTAGAAAAAATATGCCCCAAACTAAGAAACATAGCAAACATAAACCAATGAAAAAATGCAAATGTAACAACCAATTGGTTTAATAAGATTAGTTATAATGAAAATTGCACCTTCACACAATTACACATACAAATCTTCTGCTCATCTACACGCTTGTGCAAATAAATTGAAACAACTACTTTAGTTTCTTTTCTTTCATCATACGGTCAGTTTTAGACCCACTGAAGTTGCAGGGTGTAATCGAATTCTATTTTTTCTTAAGATTACGTCATTTGCAGTGGTGTGCAGCAATATGAATCTATTTTAGGGATGTATAATGAAATTTATTTTGACTTGAAAAATACTGCATTATCCGTGATTGATTCAGATTTTTATCACACCCAGACACTTCTGTCTCGATTGCCAATTATAGTCGGCGAAAGGCGTTACTCCAAGGTAACAAACAAAAATTGTGACGCTGCATGAACCCACTGAAAAGCCTTACAGAGAAATCTTGGATATTGTTGGTGGCAAGGCGAAGAAACAAACTGGACCCATCAGTCCAAAACGTAAAGAAAAATGCCGTTAGAAAAGAAATAACAGCGCCAAGAGACGACGTATACATGATGTGAAAGATCCTGGGAAGACATTGTTTGTTTTTGTTTTTAATTAATTTGCACAAGTGTGCATTAATGAGCATAAACTTAACAACGCACTAAACCTTGTAAAACAATACATGACAATCATTAATGATATAAATATAATTGAAATTGCCGAAAATCAAAATTTGACGAAAAAAACAATAATAATAATAATAACAACAATAATAAATAGATAAAATTCCTAACTTTTAGCTATATTATTTAAATACAGCACATAAAAAGAAAACTAGCCAAATAACTTCAAGAAATGTTTAAAGATCCCACTAAAATTCCTGCATGGATGACCAAAAGAATTACATTTCTTCTACCCAAGAATAGTGACACAAATAACCTCAAAAACTACAGACAAGTTACATGCCTTCCGACAACATACAAATTATTAACATGAATTTTAACAAAACAGACATATTTCTTCTTGGAAAGAAATGACGTGCTTGAACGAAAAGAGTGCAAACGTGGCTGTCAAGGATATAAAGACTAATTAATTATTAATAGGGTCATCATGAAACTGCTTCAATGCAAAGAAAAATCATAGTACTGCCTGGATAGATTATCGTAAGGCATTTGACAGTGTACTACATTCCTGGATCTTAAAGACTTTAAATATGTACAAGGTATCAACCGTCATCGTCAGTTTCATTAAACAATGTATGTCGATATGGAAAACAAAACTTTACCTCAATTATATAAATGGAACCTATAAGTCTGGTGAAATAAGCATCAACAGAGGTATATTGCAAGGTGACTCTTTGTCTCCCTTACTATTTTGCATATCATTAATAGCATTAACTAGTCAAACTAACAAGACAGAATGCGGTTATAAAATAGCTCAAAAGAAAATAAGCCATGTATTAAAGTTGTATGCTAAGAATGACAGTGAGCTGGAAGGTCTCTGCAAACTGTAAAATACTTTAGTGAAGACATTGGAATGAAATTCAATTTGAATAAATGTGCTAAAGCTACAGTTTTACGAGGTTCACTACAGCAAAAATCATCAATTAGCTTAGACCTTGCTATAACAATAAAAGACTTAGAGCAAGGAGAATCTTATAAGTACATAGGTATAAATGAGAGTGAAAGAATTCACTATAAAAAATGAAAGAAATAGTGTGTAAAGAGTAGTATAGAAGGCTACGATTGATATTAAAAACTGAATTGAATTCTCAGAAGAGTATTATGGATATTACTAACCTTGCCATTCCAGTGGTCCAATATAACTTCAACATCATGAACTGGACTCTAAACGACATTAGACGAATGGATGCTAAGACAAGAAAGCTTATTTCTAAACATAAGATACATCATCCAAAGGCTGATGTAGACCGTCTATACATACCCCTTAAAGAAGGAGAAAGAGGTCTTATTCAGCTAGAATTGTCATACAAGACAACAACTATCGGCTTACTAACAAACATAGAAACAACAAAGAACTTGATGATACAATTAGTTAAACAACATGAAAAAAGAGAAAATATTCAATAATGAAAGAAGGCAGTAAATACAAACAAGATTTACACTTAGTAGATTCTGTAGAAAAGCAAAACAGAAGCCAAGAACCAACTATTGCGGCAAAACATATGGAAAAGAAAGCCAAAGATAAAGCTCTTGAACAGATGAAACAAAACTGGCAAGACAAACCTCTGCATGGCCAATATCCAGAACGTGCTAATAAATCCAATGTTGATAAAGTTAACACTCATCGATGGTTACGTCCATCTGGATTAAAGTCTAAAACTGAAGGCTTTATTCTTACTGCGCAAGACCAAAGTCTTTTCACTAGGAACTTTCAGGCAAATATTATACATAATAATGTGGATCCAAAATGCAGGTTCTGTTGGCAAAATTTGCCATAATTGATGGCTAAAGCGCAGGGTTTAGTTTATTTATTGATTATAATAGAGAATCAATCTCCCGAATGTATATTATATAGCAACAACAGTCCATGATGTTCACAAAGCCAGGGATCAGTTTATGTATTGATTATAATAGAGAATCAATCTCCCAAATGTATATTATATTGCAACAACAGTCCATGATAGTCACAAAGTTAGGGATCAGTTTATATATTGATTATAATAGAGAATCAATCTACCGAATGTATATTATATATCAACAACAGTCCATGATGGTCACAAAGTCAGGGATCAGTTTATGTATTGATTATAATAGAGAATCAATCTCCTGAATGTATATTATATAGTAACAACAGTCCATGATGGTCACAAAGTAAGAGATTAAAGTAATGTTGACAACGTTCCTGGATATAGAGTATCCTCTTGGCATCTGTTGACCATGTCCGAAATAGTATATGGATATAGAGTATCCTCTCCTCACGTAATCTGTTCAATGAAACAACGTCAAAGACCATCACTCTCGAATCAGACACTCTCCAGAATCGGATTTGAATTCCAATACACGGAAAAATATGGCCTCTTTGATAACGAGTGAGTGATCACGTTACGTGACACTTAAATACTATCGTCTTCATTATCTTTTAGAATCAGTTAATACTATTTCAGTTTAAAAAGAGTGTTTGTAATAATAGTCAAATTGAGATAATAAAAACATTGCAATTGCCATAGAGCAATATTATTTCATAATTTCTATGAGTCAGAATGCACCAATTTTTAGAAAAATCTATAACTATGAATATAATAAATCGAACTTTCTAAAAATTTCAGGAATTATTCAAAATTGAATACGGAATCAATTATGTATGTAATTTCTGTGAGTAATTGCAAATATTCGCATTTCCTTAGAAAATATGAAAAAAATTAAGTTGGGGTGAATAATTCTGTCCGCATCTGTATATCCGAAAGTTTACAAATATTTATAAGAAACAATCAAACATCATGGAATTTTATTTTGGATTTAACCAACTGTTCTGAATTCATGAACTTATAAGATTTTATAGTAGCCACATTCTCCAGACAGCACATCTCCTAGTTATTTTGGGGTAGGGTGATGCCGTAAGACATGTGTCTAGATTACAGCCAATTCAGCAACTCAATGATAATATGTGTGAAGAAATTTCAGGCCTTATCCAGTGCTATTAATCACCGTACGAAAAAGGTTATTGAGAAAGTGTGTCGGTGTGAAGTAAAAAATGGAGGATATTTACGTTGCATATTTTTGATAATTATATGAAAATCTATTTCCAGTGTTTGAATTTTCATTCTGTATAATACTATTTTTAAATGGAAAAGATATTGAAATTACTACATATTTATATCCATAGGTGCAATGTGGAATACCTTGTAAGCACACACACACACACACACACACACACACATATATATATATGTATATATTTAATCATTTCACCCTAAGCAAAGCAGCTTCACCACCACTGGTGCGTAGGGGGTTACATATAGGAGGAAAGTAATGAGAAAGAGGGACAGGTTATAGAGGGTGTCAGGAAGTGGGTAAGAGAAGGATGAGAATACTTATGTGATGAGAATAAAGTGGACAGAAAAAATAGCATGAGAGAAAGGATGCGAGTCAGTAAGATACGAGATGACTATTGACCTTACATTTAAATTCTTAGAAATTGTAGCTGTCGGGGAAGCAATTATACGGAATGGAATTCCACAGGCGGGAAGTTCGAGAAAAGAAGCTGTGGAGTAAAAGCTGCGGTTACATTTTATTGGTTTCACTGTAAAAGTATTAACTGTATATCTTCCATGGTTGCAACATGTAAAAATAAGGTTTAAATGGAAATGAAATATTAAATAAAAAATTGACTAGAGGAAAACATATTTAGGCAGCGCGTTTCTTTCCCTGACAAAATTTTAAAAAATAAATAAAACACAAATATAAATGTTTTATTAAGAAAAACTATGTTTAGAACCACACATAAAGATATCGTCATTCACATGAAGTTAGATTAAAAACAGTTCCGGAAGTTTTATGTAACTTTTCGTGTTTAGTTACACTTGAACGTATGCTGTCGGAAAGTATTTTATCTGTATTTTGTCTAAACATCTGTGCCAAGCACTTCCGACTATCCTTCTGGACTTTATCAGGATCAGTAAACTTGTGTCGATTTTATTCAGTTTCCAATTATTCATATGTTCATTTCAGTTCACGATGATGACTGGCACGTGTTCACACTCGAAACAGAAAAGTTTATTATAAAATGTAAATGTATCTAAACGTATAAAGTCCACTGTTTTACTTTCATCTCGATTCGGGGCAGAAAGATGGACGTAAGTGCCAGAACTGAGAAATTTTGGAAAATATTTGAATTTACTCGATTCATACATTTTTTGGATAGTACGTAGAAATTAATGGTTTATAATGTTTAAATTTGTCTATTGTCTTCAACCAAACGCATATTAATGAAAAACTGCTATTTAAATATTAATTATAATGGTAATATTAGCCGCTTCCTTATAAAGAAACATTCGCAGTTCATTGAGCGAGCAGCCAGTGACACTATCAGATGAATTTCATATAATGTTTCTCGTGAAACACTTTTTTTTTAATCATTTCACCCCGAGCAAGGCGGAAACGCCACTGATGTGCAGGGGGCTACATAAATGTAAAAAGATTAATTAGAAAAAAGTGAGGAGTACAAACTAGTTAGAAAGGAACAATAGAAAGTTGAGAAAGCAGATGCGATGGCAGATACATAGGTGGAGAGAAAGGGAAGGTTATACAGGGGTGGGGAGAGAGCTAGAGTCCAGTGGTTAGTAGATGAGTATTGATTTTGCATTTAAATTTCTGGAGGTTGTAGCCGTCAGGAAAGCAAGAATACGGGAGCGAGTTCCACAGGCGGGAAGTGCGAGAGAATAAGCTTCAGGAGTAGAATTGTCGTCTGCATTTGGTTAACCTGACTGTGAATGGGTGAGACCCAGTTGCCAGTCTGGTTGCACGAGTAAACACCTATTGAAGAGGCATCAGTGACTTAAGTTCGTCTGAGCAGAAGCCATGAAAGTATTTATAGAACAGACAAAGGGAGGCCACATTTCGATTTTACGGGAAAATACCTTTCCCAAATATAGTGACTGTTGTTATCTCTCTTTCTAATACTGATGAAGGTATCCTTTCTGACCCTTTTTTTTAAGTAATGTTAAAAGTCAACTTCTTCGATAGCAAATGTCATATCTATCGAGGCTAGTTTTGGAAATAGTTGCATTCTTCTTCCGGTAATCTGTGGTCATGTTCGTGTTCAGTAAAAAGCAATATATGGAAATCTAACTTTTGATGCATCAAATTTTTTCAGAACAGTTTTATAGCCTTCGTGGATTCAGCATACACACTCTTACGTTAAAAAATAGCGATAATGCATTGACTGTATATAGTAGAGAAAATATTTTCAATAAGGATCTAATATTTTGTTCTCATGTCAGATTCGACGAAGCCTTTGAAATGTTTGAAAAAATAAGCGCTTCTTGTTACAGTTATGTTGTATTTTTCTTCGGAGATACAGGGTGCAATGCATAAATTGTCGTCTAAACTACGCAAATAGAAAAAAAACACTGATATCCATTTTAACAGATAAATTTACCAAAATTACACAAAAATACCTTGAAATACTAAAGAGTAAATTTATCCAAAAAATTGACATTGGCATCAACAGCATCCTCCAGACGACTTTGGAATCTCCTTCAACTCTTCTGAACGATCTTCTTGGTAAAACTGATTTTATTACCATAATCCTTGCCTTCAGTTCATCTTTTGTTGTCTCTCACTCAACTGTGCCCCACACATAACAATCAAGTTGAAGTATGAAGAGTTAGGTGGCCAGATTCTAGGAATAATGTAATCGCAGAGATTGTTTGACAGCCATGTATAGATTCTCCTGTTTATGTGGCATGGTGCAGAGACCTGTTGCCGTACGGATCTTCTATCGGCCACTCTCTTGACTCAGGGCAGCACTACCTCCTCAAGCCACTTCATGTAGGCCCTGTGTGGAGTCTGAGAGCCAGTAGAAAGACTAATGGAGGGATAACGTCACCATCATTAGTGATCACTTCAAACACCTTCACAATCAGCATTACTGATCCAACGCTTTGGGAATCCTCTGCACTGTCCTCATATTGACACCCAAATGATCTGAAAGGTTTGTATTGAAGGTTCCGGTGGGAACGTGAAGCAGCAAAATACGCCGTTTCCAAATTTATGGCATAGTGAATTGTGTCATGATGCATTTTTTCACAGATGGTTCCCAACTGACTCTACTATACTGTAGAGCCGGCAAAATAAAATAAAAACAAATAACCTGTATGCACAAAATTAAAAATATAAAATGGCGATAACTTACCCATCGCATATTATATATATATATATATA
>JBBBDQ010001236.1:8710000-8810000 GCA_037127315.1 Ascarosepion bandense
CATAAATAATCACAACGAGCTCTGCATATTCAGTTCATTTGTTTTGATTGTGCACTGAACGCATTTTTGATCCACCTTCTGCTTGTTCAAAAGGATTTGTTTTACTGTTATATATAAATATATATATAATACACACACACACACACACACACACACACATATATACATATATATATATATATATATATATATATATATATATATATATATATATAAAGAATACCTAGAGAGCTAGACAACCTACCTAGGTCAGGAGCCAGCTTTCCGTGACGATCCGTTTAGGTGAAACATAGGTAGATTGTCTGGCACTCTAGATATTCTTTATTTATTCCGTTCTGCCTGAGTATTGAGCGCTTTTTTGTTAGATGATTGCTCCTGTCGTGGTTTTTTCTTTGTGCTACGTGCTGACTCGGTCTGAGCTATTTTGACTGATGTTCATGTACTTAGCTCTTTCTTTTTTAAAACCATTTTTCCTTTGTCTTTTATATATATATATATATATATATATATATATATATATATATATTTCATTTTTATATTCTATTTTTTATTTTATCTATACATATTTCTTTGATTCAACTGATGATGGTGTTGGTATTTTAACACCAGAACTTTATAGTCATTTAATTGCAGTATGCTATAATAATAATAATAATAATAATAATAATAATAATAATAATAATAATAATAATAATGTTTATATATATATATATATATATATATATATATATATATATATATATATATATATATAGATGAGGTTATGGATAAGAAACTTTAGAAAAAATAAAACAATTATAGAATCCAAAATTATGTTAAAACATATTAAATCAAAATATATGAAATGTACATAATTTCGGTTTCTATGTATAGACTCGTCTGGATTACATGGTCATAGAAACATTCTAAAACTCGAGGTATTCTACAATGAAATTCTTCTTGTTCTTCATTATCATCAACATCTTCTTCTTCTTTATTATTATTATTATTATTATTATTATTATTATATGCTTTGTCTCTTCAGAACGTAGGCGATCATGGCCTTCCACATCTCCCTATCCGCAGTGGCTCTTGGCACGCTTTCTATTATTACCCCACCTGAACCTCGTTTTGGTATCTATTTGTTCAAGACTATCAAGTAGGTTGCACATTGCTTTCCCCTGTCTTTCTTTCCCTGTATCTGACCTGTGAATATCAAATTCTTCAAGTCCTCCTACTTCATTACATGTCCCAGGAACTTCAGCTGTCTTTTTTTATGTATTAGTTTACTTTTCGATTCCATCCTTTCCAAAACCTCATCGTCGCTTACATGTTCGGTCTATGGTATCCGCAGCATCCTTCTCGAGAACAACATTTCGGTTGCTTCAGGTCTCTTCTTTATCTGCGTAGAGATTGTCCAGCATTCACTTCCATATTGAAGAACAGACACCACATAGCAATCTAGTACACACTTCTTTTTTTCCACTGAGATTTTTCTGTTTATCCGTACTCTACTGAACTTCTTGAATGCTTCTTTGTCTATGCCAATTAACCTTCGAATCTCATTGTCGGACTTTATGTCCTCTGTTAAAACACTTCTCAGGTATTTAAATTTTTGTGCATGCTTTATTTTAGTATCCCTAGCATATAAGTGACATTTTGGGTTCCTCCTTTTTCAAATTACAATGCATTCAGTTTTCTTATGTATCTTATTGGCTAAAATTTAATCTAAAAAAACAAAATCAAAAGTCTCTATTGACATTATGTGCAAAGATTATATCGAATTAATAGCTAAGTCTGTTGTAGGAAAATTGGCTCACTGTTTGTTACGAGACAATCGCGCCAGAATCAATCTTACAACTTTATATACCGACTATTAGTTCGTGCATCGAATATTTCTGCCACGTCTGCTCTGAAGACCTCTTATCATATTAATTTTTCTGAGGGGACATATGTAGCCATGTTACCAGAATAATTCGAACACTTGCAGAAATATAGTTTTTATACAAGATCATGCACAATCCATCTCAATGAAAACAAACTAATATTTTTTCTATTTTTTGAGAAATAAGAGATCATGGCTCTCCACAACTTTATCTCCTTTATAACTCTGAATGAAATTTGCCTTTTTACTATCCCTTTAAATCTCTGTCCTGCCAGCCATTTACAGAAACATAGCTAAGCTATTCGTTGCCTTTCGTTGTTCTTCATCCCTTTAATACATGATAAATATATTATCTAAGTAATCTTTCCTCATGTTCGTTAGAAATAAAATAGTGTGTACTTTTCATATTAATGTTTTCTCTATAAATCTGTCGTTATTATAAAAACAGTTATTTCCATTTTTCGAAATATTTTCTTTTGGGAGCTTTGCGCCCATTTTTAATTATAGTTTTTAGTTATAACAGTAAAATGTCGAATAAAGTGTAGGTTAGAAAAGCCTGTGAAATCTATAAAAGTCTGCTTTATCCTAAACGATATTTCGGCTATTAGGATTCATACATATTATGCCAAATATTCTGTGCATTAAGTATTTAAGTGAGGATGTGTGTTGTGTTGTAATGGATATCGGCTCGGAATTAGAATTCCGAAAACTGAGTTTGAATTCCAGCTGAATTTATTTCATTCACTTATACACAAATAACTCTGGGAAAGGTTTTTAACCCAGGAGGAGATATTGAGTTCTATAGCCTTAGTTGACAACCAGTCTACCGTGGAATGTGATGGCAACCTACTACCTGAAAATCTCTGTCTAGTCAGTCATGTCTCGAAAGTTTTTATTTACACTACTTGTGCAGGTATACGTGAATATTCCGAATGATTAATATGGAAAATGTTACAGAGATCAAATACATTTGGATTTTTTATTTTTTTTAAATGCAATTTCCATCATGATTTAGACAATAATAGTTTTCAACAAATTCTGTATCTTTATTATCTAAAAATTGGCATGCATTCTTTTTTGGTTGGGTATGTAGTAGAGTTGATTCCTTTATCCTTCTTTACGGTTTTGAATTTAGAGTAATTCCTCTATTAAACTGACTATCAGCAAAGGTTAAAAAGGCTAGTCTACATTGTCCTTTCATCAATGGCAGAAGAGAAATCTCCGATTCATATCTATAGAGAGAAAGGACCACCGTCAAGACGGTGCCGTTGTTGGTAGTACACCGGTTTTCACCGATTGCTTTATAAACATGGCGTCAACCTCGCACAGGCACATTTGAACTTTGATTCTGGGGCACTTTGAGGTGGTGTAATGGTTATACATTTTGCCTTGTGCCACATCTAAGCTACGCTTAGAATATCATCATTTGGACTTTGATTCAAGTCAACTCTACGTGCAGGCAAAATATATCAGGATTTTGGACGTTACAACATATTGTTGAATTGAAGTTTAATAGAAATAGATTAGAGACAAAACGGTAACGAACAGTATCTACAACTGATTCAACAGTTTGTAGAATTACAGAGAGAAAACAACGAACTTTGCGCTTGCAGAGAAAGTGTGCCAGACCGGTCGCACACCAAGAAACCGGATAGATTCGTTATCGAACATGGATGTGCAGGGGGAGACTGGGCATTGTTCATCTATTTTCGAATCGATATAATCAAATGTGCGGCTTAACACACCTGGCTAAAATCCGCAATGTGCTGAGGACGGTTGGTTTGACAGAAGTTAACAGATTGTTATTCGACCTAGTAGGGTTCGAAGCTCTTAACACAGCTACGGAAGAACAACTCCTTCGGTATATGTATCTCATCGATGTAAAAAGCCTATATAAAGAACTGTACAGGTATAAATTTCACAACATGAGGCAACATGAGGTGGAGAATCTTACGCATTTTTTGGCGATGATACGGTCTCACGTAAGGTTTTGTGAATTTACTGTTCAATGCCCGAATATAAGTTGTGAAAATTTTATAAATTTTTCTGAAGACATGATAGCGAGTCAGCTCGTCACTGGACTCGCGAACAAGGAATACCAGAGTAAGGTATTAACTGAGGATAATACTCTTATATCAGTGGAACAAAAGTTCTACAGGTTTGTTTGTCTAGAAACTCTTGTTGACATATTGAACCCCTCATTACGAAACAGCTTGAGTTCACATCCGACATTTGGCTCGTTGAGGCCTGAGAAGAAGCAACTTCAGGATGAAGATACACCCAGAGTTCCATGAAACAGGACATGCGACGGATGCGGGAAGACGTCACACCCCAACGAACTGAAAGGATATAAGAATTACCCTACGAAAACGCTTCGATGCCGTAAATGTGGTGTGTCGGGACACTTAGAAAAAGTGTGTCAAAGATCACTAATAGCGCCGACTACGGAATCGACAGGCACCAGTCGAATGTACTCAGCCATGGAAAGAAAGAAAGTAAAGCGTTCAATGAGCGAAGACGTATATTACCAGCAATACTACGCCTCATATGGAGTAAGGGCGGATTCCAAAGAAGTCCGTCTGAACCAACACTATCTCTGAAAGTTGAGGTCTTCTTGATACCGGAATCTCATGCCAGATTTGAACTTGCTGCTGGATACACTATATGCATGCCGTCGCTGTCATTAGTGCTCAATCATTGTCAAGTTGTCCAAAAATACTTGAAGTATTAGTGTGTACCAACGACATACTAATACCGACTATCCATAGAATACGGGAGATCATCGCGGATCAACTACATATTAAAGGCTTAGTTTTTATGCGTATCAGAGTCAGTCTTAAAGAGACCAGGTAAGTCGTTTATGTATCGGAGAATGCATCAGATTTCTATTTATCCTAGACGGCACTAAAGGACTTAGAATGAATCCCCCATAGTTTCCCGGGTCAGTTATTGAAATTTAATATGTCGATTGCAGATAGCGGAAAAGCACTGTTTGGATGTCCTCGAAGAATGACAGTCCCGGATAAACCAACCAGGATCCCATTCGCGTCTACTGAAAGCAATAAAAACCCGTTGGAACGATGGTTATAGGAAAACTTTAGATCCAGCTCGTTTAATACCTGTTCCCATCAATCCATTACAAGTGATGTCAGGGAGGCCACTGGACATAACATTTACCCCTGAGGCAAGACCATCCTCTGTGCGCACACTCATTCCTGTCTCTCATCATTTGATGAAGAGGGTGAAAGAGGACCTCAATCGGGATGTCGCATTGGAAATCATCGAACCGGTACCGGTGGATACATCTACAGTTTGGTTATCCGGGATGGTGGTGGAAACAAAGAAGAATGGGTTACCCAAAAGAACAGTACGCATTCTCACATGTTGAGTATATGACCTCTTTCCGGAAATTATTACGTATAAAAATCGCAAGTTCTATTAGAATGCTACCCTGGACAATATTTTGGAAGGATAAAAGAGAAACATTGCTCAGAATATCAAGGAGGGGTGAAAACATTCGAGATAAACAGAGTGATATGCTTCTCGACTGATTACAGCAAAACTGGCATCGGTACTTTCTTTTCAAGAACCCCTACCGATGCCCAACAGTTTCGGACCCGAACTGTGGTGAGAACCACTGGAAAATAATCCTGACCGGATCCCGATTTACAAAAGATGCAGAATCTCGTTACTCTCTTGTGTAAGGGGGGAGGGGAGGGGAGGGGAGGCTCTGATATTTATATACGAAATAGGCTCATCCAGGATGTTAATATTGAGATTCCCGGACTTGATAGTCACAGTGGACCACCAGTTATTACTGAAAATATTTTCGGATCAACCTGTTGAAAATATAAAGAACCTTCGTCTATTCACTTTCAAGGAACTGTCGTTAATGTACGCGTTCCAGATTAAACACACCCCAGAAAAACATAACGCTGCACCTGACTGTACTTTCAGATACCCGACATTACCGGATACCCGACAGTGGAGCATCAACTATCGATACGCGCACGATAATAAACTATAAACAGTTATAACCTGGAAGAGAATCGTAGCGGCCGCGGCCATCGACGAGAAATGTCGAAGTTTAGCAACGTTCATATAGGGCACGCCACGAACTACCGTCGAAAATCCAACAATTCTGTCTGATGGCAAACGAACTGCATGTTTTGGAGGGAACAAAATTCTGATACCGAAGCAGCTTAGAGCTGAGATACTGGAAGCGCTACACTCCGCACACCAAGGCGTGAGTGGGATAATGGCCAACGCAAGACATCGGTTATTTTGGCCCGGTTTCGATGGCAGAATCCGACTGACAATGGTCTTCTGCCAGAGATGTAACACTATTACCCCTTTCCAGCCCAAAGAACCCCTGAAGCCACATTCTCACCTGGAATTTCTATTCCAGAAGACGGTCACAGACTTATTTGATCTGCATTGGAAGAGTTATATGGTGTACGCAGATCTGTACACCGGCTGGATGAAAGTAGCCCCGCTACCATCAGAGAAGGCTACAGCAATACGCAATGAGTTAAATAGCTGGTTCTTCATATACGATACACCGAAAGAGATATCATCAGATGGAGGGTCACCATTTGACTCACAGGACTACAACTCATTCCTTGGAAGACTGGGGTGTAAAGCAACGGCCGTAAAGAACGCTGATGTACTGCGTCGAAGATTATGGCCATATACGCGAAGATCGGGCGGCGCGAGCTATGATGACTTATAGAAATACAACTCATCAGGATATTGGCTTATCACCAGCAGAAATGTTATACGGTCGATCACCTTTCCATACTCTGCGAGAAGCTCCTGATCCATAAACGTTAAAGGGAGATAAAGAAGTTGATAAAAAGAGCGATGGCTTAAAGCCACCTGTTGAGCCAGAAACAGTATAACACGCACAACCGCCCACTCTGAGACTTTTAATTTGGCGAACTGGTACAGGTACAAAATCAGGGGTGCCATGTTCACGGCGGTGGCCGAAATCAGGGAGGATCATCGAAACTATGGGCAAAATGCAATATCGTATATGGTTCGATGACAAAGGCAGATTTACACTACATAACATTTTTCTGTCCTATAACCTAAGAGTTGTTTGACCACTTTCACAACCAAGTATTTAAAACTGATTCAAGTGAGCCAACCATGCTTGTTTCTGAAGAGGACAGACATTAATAATTCTATCTAATAATAATAATAATAATAATAATAATAATAATTGTTTATATAACAAAGAAAATAATGAATATATAATTTATCCTTTGTGAATAGTTTTTGTTCATCCTAACTTTTTAAAAGTATATTGAGTTTGAATTTTACCATCCTTGATCTAAACTTATTTATAAATGGAAATTTGTCTGGGTGTGTATGTCTGTGTGTGTGTCCATTACCTATAGACTCCGAAACGGCTGAACCGATTTTCTTGAAAATTTACACAGTTGTACTATAAGCGTTTGCGAGTGTTCTTAGCTAGGTTTTGTGTCGACGTATCCCCGATAAATATCGAAAATTGATAATCGTAAAAATCGGGTTATAGAAGGAGTGGTCCGATTTAAATAAAATTTGATACACTCATAGACAAAGACATAAGAAATGATATTCAGAAGTTTCAAGGTGGCAGTTCTTACAATAGTGCAGAAAATCAATAATATATATATATATATAAAAGGCAAGATGTTTGTGTGTGTGTGTCCGTTTATCTGCCTGTATGTTTGTATTTTTTCAGCCCTTTTATTTTAGTTTTTGCTTCAGGTTTGGCTCTAAGTAGGTATAATTGTAGTTCTTAGTCTCAGCAATGATACCATTTACTCAGAGGACTTATTTAGCCTTCAAAATTCAGTTTACGACGAAAAAAACTTATTTGATATCGATACCAGGGAATCAAAATTTGACTTACAGCCATTCATTTTTCTTTCAGTCTACGGTTTCGCTTTAACTGGAAACAACTATTGCTTTTTAGTTTTTCGTACCAACGTCCACAATGTCTGAGCTCCAGGACCATGGATTAGTTTTAAAGCTTTCATTAGACCCGAGCAACGCCGGGCTATACTGCTAGTAAATAGCAAAACAGATTTAATTTTTTCGATGAAGTTCTTCAGTAGACACTGTGACCAGAATTAATCCGTTTTTCAAAATATCTTTTTATATCACAATAGATAAATGAGTCTAGATTCTAAATAATAAAAAAAAAATAATAATTTTCATTGATCAGTACATATTTGATAACAATGTATAAAGTTATCGAAAGATTTCATATTGAAAAAAAAAACTGAATCACTTGATAATTATGTTGATACAACTTTCATTCAAGCGATTATTGCTTCAAATGTGGATATGTGTTAGGTAAAATGTCATACACTTGATAACTTGCAAGATCTTAAAACTAAGATGTCTAAAGATATCAAAATGTCACTTTTGTATATAGCAGTTAGCCATGCGTGATACACGTTTGGGCAATCATGTCTCGAAAAAGACGTGACTGACTGGGCAGAAGTTTATCCTGCAGTAGGTTGCCATTGCTTTCTGCGGTTGACTGGTTGCCAGCCAAGGCTATAGAACGCAATCTATCCAAATATTTAACCAAAGACTGGAGAGAAGACATAGATTAATATCTTTCCCAAGTAAATGAATGCAAGGAATATCAACTGGAATTCGAACTCGCCTCCCCGATTTGTCGTTCCGAGCCGATATCCCACTGCACCACAACGAACATCCTGTATATAACAGACTACATTAATAAAAAAGATTGTCCAAGAGAAAAAAAATTAGTACTACTTCAACTTTTATTTTCACGAATATGAAATTAAAAAAAAATAGATTGCTAAAACTTTACTTGATGCCACAGTTCAGTCTATGTTTTTTGTTTCTAATATTTAGTTTTGCTGAAGTGAAAACCTGTAGAAATATGTTGACAAAAATCACGATATTAGTTTCTGAAATGCATCATTGTATTAAGAAAAGAACGCATGGGCTTATAATTGTTATATATATATTTCCAGATTTATTGTTTGCACGATTCTCCTAAAGCAACAGAAGAACCAGCACATGAACTTTGAAATGATTTTCTTTAATATCTCAGCTTCAAAAGAATCTCCTGTGGAGAAATCATTGAATTCAAAGGAATTACTAAATTGTTGGAACTTATAGAAATTGTTACTAAGTGAAACTACACTAAATATGCATGGCAAATTGCACTAGAACAAAAACAATTAACATTTTTGTATAAGAAATTAGTTTATTTAATTGTATACGTACATGTCATGAAGTTGGTGTAGGTAATTTTCTTCATGCAGTGTAATGTCTGGATTTTTTACCTTCTAATTTTTATTTGTTTCACTCTATGTAACAATCCTCACCTGTTCATTGGTTTCAGAGGTTTTAAGAATTCAGTTCTTGAAGATTTTATAGAACTGAAATAAAATAAATCGTTTATTTTATATTTGCTTTGTTGGTTTCATCTATTAGTGTACGTTGTGGTGCAGTGGATGGAACGACAAATCGGAGAGCCGAATTCGAATTCCAGTTACATTCACATATGCGCGAATATCCTTGGCAAAAGTATTAATCCGTCCCTTCTACCTCAAACTATGAATAAAATAGCAGGGCAGATTGAGTTCTATAGCTTTGGTGGGTAACCAGTCTACCGCAGAAAGTAATGGCAACCTAATGTGGGGAAATATTCCTCCCCATCAGTCATGTCTCGAAAGAGACATAATCGCCCAAGCGTGTATCATGCATGCAATTAATTGACTGTTAATAGAGATCTTCGTGGAAAATGCTTGAAGGGCATCGAAAGACGGAGATGGCTAGGATATGTAGTTACAGGAAAATGATGCATCTTTCTTCCGTGTCTCTTCATGTGATCATGGTCCTCCACATCTTCATGCTCCTCGTAGCTTTTAATAACCCTTGTCATGTAATTTCTCCCAAACCTTGCTCTACCACCCGTATGTCAAGCATTGTTTCCCCCGGTCTCTCTTATCCTCTAGCCGTCATAAATTTGTATAAATAAACGATTTCCTCTTCAACTATAATCGTGGTATTATCGGAATACTTGATACTTCTCTTGTCAAATATATTTTTGTTTTTCACATTTTTAGATTTTGAAATATTTGCAGAAATGCTGTTCACAAAACTCTTAGAATATGAAGTTCATTTTACTCAAGCTGTAGTTTTATGATTAACGTAAACAACAGAAGGCAAATGATGGAAGTTTCTCTCATTGTAGTGCTAGGATCTACTACACTGTAGTATTATGCTTTGACCAATGTAGTGTTATAGTCTAACCAATTGCAGTGTTATAATCTATCCCACTGAGGCTTTATAATCTACACAAGTGCAGCATTAAGATCTAGCCCACTGCAGCATTATGATCTAACCCATTGCAGTGTTATGATCTAACCAGTTACAGTGTTAAGATCTATCCCACTGCAGCCTTATGATCTCCCCAACTGCAGCGTTATGGACTAGCCCAATGCAGTGTTATGATGTATCTCAATGCAGCCAGATGATATAACCAACTGCAGCTCTATGATCTAGCCCACTGCTTTGTTATGATAGTGTTATAATCCATCTCACAGCAGCCTTATGATCTAAAGTTATATGATTTACCTAACTGCAGTGTTATGATCTAGCCCACGGCAGTCTTATAATCTACACAACTGCAGCCTTATGATCTACCGAACTGCAGCGTTAGGACCTAGCCTACTGCAATGTTATGATCTAACTAATTAGAGTGTTATGATCTATCCCACTGCAGCCTTAAGATCTACCCAACTGCAGCGTTATGATCTAGCTCACTGCAGTGCTATAATCTAAAGAATTACAGTGTTATGATCTACCCAGTTGCAGCGTTATGATCTACCCAACTGCAGCGTTATGATCTATCCCACTGCAGTGTTATGACTTATTTTACTGCAGTCTTATAATCTACACAACCGTGGCGTTATGATCTAGCTTAATGAAGTGTTATAATCTATCCCGCTGCAGCATTATGATGTAGCCCACTGTACTGTTATGGTCTAACTAGTTGCAATGTTATAATTTACACAACTGCATCATTATGATCTACCCAGTGTTATGATCTAACTAATTACAGTGTTAGGATCTAACTTATGATCTACCCAACTGCAGCTTTATGATCAAGCCCAGTGGAACCTTATGATCTACCTAATTGTATCGTTATCATCTAGCTCACAGTAGACACATGATATATCCCACTTTAGCCTTATGATCTACCCAGTAATATGATCTAACCCATTACAGTTTGAATTTGAGTTTGAGTTTAATGGCATATCAAAATTTGTGGATTATTTAATGCCAAAATGTGGGGTTTTAACATATTTTTTAATTTTTTTATAATGAGATTTAATCAGATTTTGATGAAAACAATTTTATTTTTATTTTTTGTATTTTAAAAAACAATCTTTAGTTTTGTATTCAAAAATGTAAAGCTGGTAATAATTTTTTCTTTTAAAAATGTATTATGGCAACATTTTGTTTGCTTCAAAAATGTATATTTTTCTATAAATCTATTTTCACATATATATTTCTATAAAAGTGTATTTTTATACTTTCATCGTGTTTTGACCCCAGTTTGGAGGTTAACTATTTGCCCATAGATGGAACCCTAACAGATGCTACCACCCCGTGTCAGGTTGGACCTGAGAATAACAGCAATTAAGAGGTGGTTTCAGGCTCCTCACAACTTCCCCAATCAGAGGCCTTGCTGCTGGAATTCAGATTACTGTTTTACTCAGTACCCTAACTAATTACAGTGTTATGATCTATTTTACTGCAGACTTATGAACTACCCAACTGCAGCATTATGATCTAACCCAATGCAGTGTTGTGATCTATCCCACTGCAGCCTTATAATCTACCCAGTGTTATGATTTAACCAAATACAGTGTTATATTGATAAGTTATCATTTAGCACATCGCAACTTTTTCCCACTGCAGTGTTATGATCTAGCCCACTGCAGCGTTATGATCTATACCGCTGCTGCCTCATGATTTATCCCACAGCATCCTTATGATCTACCGAACTGCAGCGTTATGACCTAACCGACTGAAGTGTTATGATCTAGCCCACATAAGTGTTATGATTTATCCCACTCCAGCCTTATGATCTATCCCACTGCAGCCTTAT
Source organism: Ascarosepion bandense (assembly GCA_037127315.1). Lineage (NCBI taxonomy): Eukaryota > Metazoa > Mollusca > Cephalopoda > Sepiida > Sepiidae > Ascarosepion > Ascarosepion bandense. The sequence continues at coordinate 8,722,021 of JBBBDQ010001236.1, forward strand.
GATCCACCTAACTTCAGCGTTATGACCTAGCCCACCAAAGTGTATGATCTATCCCACTGCAGCCTTATAATTCACCCAGCTGCACTTTTATGATCTACCCAATTGAAGTCTCATGGTCTAACCCACTGCAGCGTTATTATCTACCCAATTGAATTGTTTTACTCCATTTCAGTGTTACTGTCTAACAGTTAATGATGGACAATTTTACTGTAGTTAATGGGTTAATATGTTTCCTGATTTTTTTTTGTGGCCATATTTCTGTTTATTTTTAATGCCTTTCTTCTGTTGTCCTGATTTCTTGATTTTTCTATTGTTCTTTAATTTCCTATAATAGTTTTTTTTATACTTTGATCACTTGTTTTTGTTTTATTTTTTGTCGATTTCTTTTTTACTCACTGATTCGATCTTGTCATAATTCTTTTCTTCGTTCCTTGATTGTTTTCTTCATCTTCCTTCTAGATCCTTTGTTTTTTACTCTCACTTCTTTCAACTTCTTTTTGCTTTTCTCTCACTCATCTACTTTCTTTCTTTCTTTTCCGTTTTTACTTTCATCTCTAGTTTTTCCCATATTTTTCCTTATTTAATTTTTTCCATTTTTTCGTACATTTTCATTTCTCTCTTCTCACCTTTCATCAATCCCTTTACTCTTTCCACATCTTTTACTGTTTTTCTCTCTTTTATTCTTCCTAATTTCTTTCATCATTCCTTTTTACTCTCTTTCCGCTTTTTTGTCCCTTCCTGTTTTCTCCTTTCTTTCTTTTTTGCATCTTTTTCTTCTTTCTTTCTTTCTTTCTTTTCAACACAACCAATCCCAGCGAACCTATTTTGTTAATTACCCTTCATTACTTCAGATATTTTTCTGTTCCCCTCTCCAAGGTACTGCACCTTATCCTTTTATCCCAACCCTTCTTCTTAACACCTTTCCTTTCATCATTCTTCCCTCAAAAAGCACCCCCATCAAAACAGATCTCATCAGAAATAAAAGAACAAAATATCTCTAATTAATAATTAGCAGTATTCTGAAGCAACATGACGTCATAGCTGTCATTGATTTTGGATTTCTCAGCAAAGAAAACATCTTCACTATTCAGAAGCTTTTATTTCAAATTGCAATAATTTATCAACACACAACTGTAAAAGACTATTTCTTAAATGGTTTGTTTCTGCAAGGCGATGGTTTCATTGATGTTGATTTTATTTCTGTATCTTTTTTAATGAATATCACATGTAACGTCGTGAAAATGTTGACATTTCTCACTACTTCAAATAAAAACATTTAGAAGGAAACCGCCTTCAATACTGAAAAGAGCTATAAGAGCTACTGGTATTTAAAACTTATTTTTCTGAAATATTTTCTTATAAAACAAAGATTTTACATTTCAACTGAGAGCAGTGCTGGCTACTTGGTCAATGAATAACTGAAATTTCCACTGCCATTTATATCGACACTCATCGTCTATGCAACCATACTCCTCTTCCTTATCATCATATCGAGCATATTCTGATTTTTGATTTATGACCCCGTTCTCCCCAGTCATCCATAGATCAGTAGAACGATCTCCCTGTTGAACATTGCCAGTACTGTTTTATTTTTTTATAATTTTTAAAGGCCATAACAAATCTTCTCGAATGTTACGATGTTTACCAATAAAATATTTGTGTCAGCGATGCGCTTTGGGATCTAAGTTATCCTATAAATCTTGATATTTTCTACATCGTGCGTAACTGACAGCTAATCGTAAATTGAGACTGAGGTTGACTTTTCACCCTTTTCAACACAACCACCTTGCTACACACTAAGACTTCTTGGGATATTCATTTAGTCTGATCCCTAGACTCCAACCTGCTGGGTTTGCTTAGAGCTGTTATGAATAATACTCCCGCCGGTATGGCTCTTTATATTTCTGGGAAACGGAAGTCCCACCAACACAATAAGGCGATAATCAATGTTGGATACCTATTTAAGTGCTGTCAAATACCCAGGATCATCTGACAATGTGACAAAACAATTCGAAGAAATGATTAAGGGTTCCCAGAAAGGAACAAGAAACACTAGAAGAAAATGGGAAATAGAAAAAATTTTTCTTCTCTGTCATCTTTTTCTTTAGGACTTGAAGGATTATGGCTCTCAGCAACTTTCTATTTCTGAACAACGTTTGACCGTTTGCAAAGACTCGCCCCTCGTTCCAAAATATAATAACGTAAACACGTCAAGTAGGAAGCCTACTGCCTTATTCTGTTCATTGTTTTTGTATTCGATATGCCATGTGAGTGTCGAATTCTCCAAACTTTAATTTCTTCTTCATATTTTATGTATAAGTATCCTTCTTGTTTTCATTTTCCTTAAATACAATGAAAACTTTAGATCAAAATTAGTCCGTCTGAGGTGTATCAGAATGATATACACGTATAATTCGATATAATATTATGTCAAAGAAAAAGAGAATTCACCAAGAAAAAATACATTGAAAGTGCGCTGATCTCACAAGCTTCAGCAATCTTAAACTGGAATCAAACATATCATTATCATCATCATCTTCGGAAAAGCAATAGATACACGATGCATTATACGAGCTAATAAAGAAAAAACAGAAATCTACTTGGAGTGGGCTAAATTTAAATCCAGTAGACACTAACGGTTACACATGAATTTACTGGTCGTCGGATCTAATAAGGTAATTTCTTACCTTTTCCTAAAAAATTCCAGTCGAATTTGTGTACACACATGCTTGTCATTCATTCCTATCTGAACAGGTCTAACTACCACCCTGAGCAGAAACTCGCTGTTTGTAAAAGCTATTTCACTTGTTTCATTATCTACACGTTTTTTGATACTATTCTTCATATTTTAGCATTTGCACACACGCACACACACACACACACACACACACACACACACACACACACATATATATATAGATAGATAGATAGACAACGTCTGAAATAAAGTACATTTCAGGCAAGTAATCTTTGTAAAAATCTTTTTTAAGAAAATACTTCATTTAAGAAATATTAAACATTATATTAAAAATACTCCATTTGAGCCAAGTAATCTTTGCAGTAAACTTTCTAAGCATTTACAAACACTCTCACACACTCACAGAGAAAAATTTTATATATATAATAACATCTGAAAGTACATTTAAGGCAAGTAATCTTTGCATTAAACTGCTCGATATCAGACATGTATCAATACTAGAATTAACAAATAAAGCTTCTCACTTAGTTATACACACACACACACACACACACACACACCCACACACACATATATATATATATATGTATATATCAAAAAGTAAAATGACTGTTGCTATGGTACTGTTACCGCTGATTTTTATTGTTTATAGCAGTGCTAAGAAGTAAAATATGTAGAGTGTGGTCGTCTTACCACACAACAGAGGTGTCTTCAATGAGTTTGTCATGAGCCGCAGTTTTTGGCGAAAGACCACATTCCCCATATTCGACAAGCACCATATTTCCTAGATCTCACCTCTTGTGTAATGTTTCTCCATCCATAACCAGATCCTACATGAAAGAAACAAGATATCAGTAGGTCGGGAAAATTGTCTCACTATTCAAATGACAGAGTTCCAACATTGCTTCGGTCAATGAAAACGACGCTGGATAAAATCATGACTTCAGGCGTGTACTAAGACAAAGATGATTAAATGACAGATTGATATCTGTTGTAGTTTTCATGTGACAGCACCAATCACGATTATTTTCAATCAGACCTCGTATATATAATATGTATATTGCCTTTCTAAGCGTAGCTTTGATATAGCACAAGAATGTATGTATGAGGCTGTTAGTGAAGATCAAACCCACTATTCAGTCTTAATTGATCTAGTGAGATATGCTTTCTAGGCATTACACCACGTCGAGGTACCCTATATGTATGTATGTATGTATTGGGTATTTGGGCAACAACCTCTCTTTTATACTGGTTTGACTAAAAATGACAAACAAGGTAAAAACTTAATGATAATACCTTGTCTGTCATTTTTAATGAAACCTGTGTATATAAACATATATTTTTCCAGTAATATATATATATATATATATATATATATATATATATTATATCATAAATATGTTATAATATCACTACAAAAGTAGTTATTTTGTTTCATCACTACCTGTGTCTTAACAAGTGTCTTGATGACTTGATAAGACACAAGTAGTGTCGAAATAATAGCTACTTTTGTAGTGATATGATAACATCTTTATAATATAAATTATATATATATATATATATATATATAATTTATATTATAAAGATGTTATCATATCACTACAAAAGTAGCTATAGACATATATATATATATTTAAGAGACACAAAGCATTTAATTTAGCAACGCTATGTGACTATATTTATTTTTTTGACAAGGTCAAACTATTCGAAATGTTTTAAAACGCAGGAAGGGGCAAAAAACCTGAATAAAATCAAAATCTTAATAAAATATGGCGTCATTTCTGACGGCATGATCACTTTAATTAACGAGATATATAATGAAGTGGGGAGTATGTTTTCGGTTTTAATTAAGAACAAATATATCATCAAAGAATTAATATATCTTAGTACAATAATTGGGAAAAATCATAATTAAAGATTCGCATATGAAATATATAATAATCGTATGGACTCATCAAAACCGGATAACATTTATTACGCTAAGTGTAAGCGTGGATTATTGTAAGGTTTTTCTCAAACATAAAATATATTAGTAATTTTTTCTATCAATAATATTAAACTGATATTTAATTTACATTTCCTGCATATTAATTTAATAATTGAAAAATATTGGTTGACAAAAGAAAACCGTTGATAACAGTATTTTTTTGTAATCATTTCACCCCGAGCAAGGCAGTATTGCCACTGGGGCGGAGGGGGTTACATAAAAGGTGAGTGATGAGAAAGAGGAAAAAGTTACAGAAGTTGTCAAGGAATGGATAAGAGAAGGGTGAGAACACTGATATGAAGAGAACTGTAAGAGAGTAGAGTGGAAAGGGAGAAGAGAATGATACAAGGGTTGTCAGGCAAAGGACGTGAGTCAAAGAGATAAGAGATGTCAGCTTATATTGCATTTAAATTCTTGGAGAGTGTAGCTGTCAGCGATGCAAGTATACGGAAGGGAATTCCACAGGCGGGAAATGCGAGAAAAAAAGCTCTTAGAGTAGAAGTTGCGGTTAGATTTGATCGGTTTCACTGTAAAAGGGTGGAGGCTAGTCGGTAGTTAGGTAGCTTGAGTAAATTCATGCAGAAAGGGCACCAGGGAGCTAAGCTCATCGGAGCAGAAGCCGTGAAAATATTGTAGAAGAGACAGAGAGGCCATATTACATCGGTGAGAAAGCAACTGGAGTTGAGTTACTAGGTCGGAATCAATTACATTGATGATTCTCCGTTGCATTTTGCCAAGAATCCCGAGATGAATTTCGGGGCAGTCGACCAAATCTGACAGCAGTATCCAATGCACAAGCTGATGGTAGATTTATATATGTGCAAGATGGAGTCAGACGAGAAAAATTTCCTGGCCCTAAACAGTTAATTGACCTTCCTAGCAGAACAGTCGATGTAGACATCCAACTGGAGGCCGGCCGATAGAGTTAGACCGAGGAGGCTCAGTGTTTCTCTTTCAGGGAAACTAGCCTGATCCATGGTGGGCAAGAGCCATTCTCTATGGTGGTTAAGAGATAGCAGCTTCGTTTTGAAAGCATTAAAATTTACGTGCCATTTTTTTTTACCACAATCCACCATAAATTGGAGGTACTTTTCAAAATCAGCATCGAGGTTTGGCTTTGTCAGCCCCGGCAGATTTATCAATGCGGCAGTATAATGATTTACAAGGTGATATTACTTTACTGGCATGGATAAAATATTATTGATCTATAATGCTAATGGATGACATAACATGTGGGATAAATTTTCTGATATTATTAATTTATAAGCTGATATCTAGTAAGAATATATATATTAATATTTAAGTTGTAACAAAAAATACCCTTATATTATATGGCATGTGTAATATATATATATATATATATATATATATATATATATATATATATGTGTGTGTGTGTGTGTGTGTCTGTGTGTGTGTGTGTGTAAAACTAATGGTTACTAATGGAAGTACATTTCACAGTTATTTACTTTTAAAAAGTGCTCAATACAAAAATAGAGCATAATTTATCTTTTCCTTTTTCCGGTTGAATACTTTTGATATGTCTATCAGTGTGACAAAACATTGAAACTCTATTAAGTCCTACACACACCATTCTTTAATATATTATAACCTCCTATCCCAATTAATTCATCTCAATGGTTGACTTCTTATTCTTATTTTTATTTATTTTTTATATTTGATTTAGTAAGAATACAAATATTAATGTTTAAGTTGTAACAAAAATACCCTTATATTATATGGCATGAGTAATATATATATATATATATATATTATTTTAATTCATATATATATATATATATATATATATATATATATATATGTATGAATTAAAATAAATTTTCAAAATTCAAAAATGTTCAGAGAACCTTTTAACATGAAATCCCTAAGAGAGATTTCCAGTCTCCTCAATATATATATATATATATATATATATATATATATATATATTATATAGGGTTACTAATGGAAGTACATATCACAGTTAGATATTTACTATTAAAAAGTGCTCAATACAAAAATAGACAATACTTTATCTTTTTATTTTTCTGCTTGAATATTTTTGATATGTCTATCTTTGTAACAAAACATTGAATCACTATTCTCTACTGAGTCCTACACACCCCATTCTTTAACATATTATAACCTCCCATCCCAATTAATTCATCTCATTGACTGACCTCTTATTTTTATTTTTATTTATTTTTTATTATTTTATTTTATATTATATTTTTAACCTCTTTATCTATATATTACGAAATAAATTAATGATATTTTACTGCCTGATGACGGTGTTGTAGCATGTTATACTACTTCAAATAATAATAATAAATACCATATATATATATATATATATATATATATATATATGGGGACAAATCAGAGTTAAACATGGGCACCCTTTTGCCCACCGAAGCTAAGCAACGTTGAGCCCGGTGACTGCTTAAATAAATGACGGATTGTGAATACCAGGCGCTGTAAGCTTGGATGTACATGTGAAATCATGGATAATGGACCAGAATTTTTAACCGAAAAGCTGAGTTTCAATTCACTTTGTGTTAGTTATATTCACTTACGCGCAAATACCCTTGACATTACGAACAGTTAAGATTCATTTGAACGTGAGAAGCTTAGGAGCTAAAACTATATCTCACAGTGGGAATAAAGGAGACAGTTCTTCACACACACACACACACACACATTATTTATCTTTTTACTGATGGAATTGCCCAACAGGTCACATTTGGAAGGGCGTTTTTCTAACACTGAATAATGAGAAAAGCCTCTTTTTTTAAAAAACGAGGTGTGTTGCATATTCGTTAAGACTTAACATTCCCATAGATAATTATCAATGGGCATCATCACAGGTAATGTTTCTTGAAGTTGATTCTGTTACAGTGTATAACGCATTTTTCCTTATTTCGTTACATTTACTGACCTTACCTATATATATATATATATATATATAAATTAAAATAGGATTAATTCAATGATGTTGGATGATCATTTCGATATGAAAATCCCCACCGGGGGATAACACATCACCTCAGCAATAGAAAAATCCTTTCTGTTGCTGAGGTGATGTGTTATGCCCCGTGTGGATTTTCATATCGAAATGATCATCCAACATCATTGAATTAATCCTATTTTAATTTATATTTACTCTGTAATATTTTATGACATGGAGCTCTCTTTCTGTATCAGTTTTTAATATTAAAATACAATTTTTAATATTAATTAGGATCGGGTTTTCGGAATTTACCTTCTTGCTTTTTCCGCTTGGATTAAAGTATCTGAATAAATATATATATATATATATATATATATATATATATATATATATATATATATATATACACACACCCTTGTGCAAATTTACAAACAGTTATTTTAGTTTCCTTTCTTTCACAATACGGTCAGTTTTTGATCCACTGGTGTTACAGGGTGTAATCGATTTCTATTTTCCTCTCAGATTAGGTTATTTGTAGTCGTGTGCAGTAATATGAATATGATTTCTGAGTGTATGATGAAATTTGTTTTGCCTTGAAAAATATTGCATAATGCCCAGACAATATTGTCTCGACTGTCGATTAGTTGTCCTACAGCTATTGTCTGCGATCGACGTTACTCAAAGGAAACATGCAAAAATTGTAACACGAACACACTGGCAATCCTTAAAGAGAGCTCGTGGATATTGTTGGTGACAGTCTTTCAATTGTCAGTCGTGTCATCAAGGGGAAGTAACAAACTTAATCTTTCAGTCTAAAATGTAAAGAAAAATGCGGTTGGTAAAGAAAACGAATGTAAAGAGACGGCGTGTACGTGATCAGGGAAAGCGTGAAAGATCCTAGGAAGAGATTATTTGTTTTGTTTTTTCAATTCAGTTCAAATCAATTAATTTTCATATATATATATATACTAAAAATGTCATATTTGAATTAGATTTAAACTAGACCAGTAAATAATTATATTAGAAAGTGCTCAACACATATTTTAGGAAAAATGAAGCTTTAACATGTAGAGATTTTAGAGATTATTTGGGAAGATCAACCGATTATGATACCATGCTTTTGACATTTTCGCTTTCCTCAGGAAATTTTTATTGTCAAAAATTTCTTGACCTAACCGAAAAGGTCGAAACCATGGTAGCGTAATCGGATGATCTTCCCAGCTATTATATATATATATATATATATATATATATATATATATATATCAAGACATTACAATAAATTTATTTTAGGTTCTTGGTAAATCGACACGTCCTTCTCATAAATTATCTACACAGTAATATTCTGTTCATTTTAATTCAAATTCTGTCATTTTTGCTTGTTTTTCTTCTCGCCATCCAAGGACGCTAGATATCAAACATTAAGATACACTGAGATTAATGTTTCGCTCAATTCCGTGCTTTGCACGAAGAAAAAAATGGAAATAAAAAGAAGAAAAAACGTAAAATAGGAAATTAATAAAATTCTTAAATAACTCGGGATGCAAGGAAGATATTTTAGAACAACATTTTTTTCTGAAATCTAGAAGTACAATTAGCAACGTTAAAAGCTCAAAACGTCGTTCCCGACATGCAGTTGAAAGCAGAAATCCAAAACTATACATCACACATACTCATGTACGGGCGCGCACATACACACACACATAGCTATAAAAGATAGATAGTGGGATGTATGTAAATGTGTGCTTAATAGTTATATATATAAAAATTTATTTAGTGCGAAGATTTTTCATGAAATAAAAGAGACATAGAAAGTGTGTTGATTCTTTTTTGTTAGTTTCTCATGGTGTCGGATAAAAATGGTGACATCTCAAAATGCCTCCTTCATATAATGCGTTTCAATCGCGTGACGTTATAAACTATTCTTTTCAAACTTTGGATTCTTATTCTTAAAAATCCTCCACAGACTGATTCTCGAGTTCTGCATATTTTCCTTGAAGATGACCAATGACGATCGATATAACTCAGAAAATTACTATTCCAAAATTCATCCGATAGCAAGGGACTTTTACAACGCCGGAAGAAATTGACAAAAAAGACTTAAAAGACATTCTTTCTCCGTTCTATTTAATCAAAATTTGTTAAAAAGATTAGTAACATAACATAACCTAAATCTCATAAATTTATTTCTGATGCCAAAACCTAAAAACAAACATAAATAAACAAAAAGGAAACAAATAATTCAATAATATATATATATATATATATATATATATATCCTAGAGTTTAACTCTGATCACTATCTATCTATCTATCTATCTATCTATCTATCTATCTATCTATCTATATATCTATCTATCTATCTATCTCAGTATGTTCATTATCTATCTATGTATCGATCTCAGTCTGTTCATATCTATCTGTCTATCTCAGTCTGTTCATATCTATCTATCTATCTATCTATCTATCTATCTATCTATCTATCTATCTTTTTTTTTTAATCGTATCACCCCGAGCAAGGCGGTAACGCCACTGATGTGCAGGGGGCTACCTAATAGTGAAAAAATTGGAGAAGAGAAAGCCGGAGACCACATCCTAAACAGGGAACAAGGGATGAGCCTCTTAACCTGTTCAATAGACGTGGGTGGAGTGTGAACCGGGCGATAGATAGATCTATCTACTCCAATTGAAAAAAAAACAAAGTGAGAAGATTGGAAAAGAGAAAGCCGGAAACCACATCATAAACAGAGAAAAAGGGATGAGCCTCTTAACCTGTTCAATAGACGGGGGTGGAGTGTGAACCGGGCGATAGATAGATCTATCTACTCCAATATCTATCTATCTATCTATCTATCTATCTATCTATCTATCTCAGTCTGTTCATACATATATCAGTCTATGTATCTCCCTCTATCAATCAATTTATTCTAGTATGTTTAAAACAATATATACGTACACACACACAGACACACACACACACACACACACACACACGCATACATATATGTATAGTTTTTATTTTTATTCGACAGACTTCCGAATGAATATACATACATATATATATATATATATATAGAGAGAGAGAGAGAGAGAGAGAGAGAGAGAGAGAGAGAGAGAGAGAGGATTATAAATATGAATAAACCTCTTTATATTCAATCTTCTTCTAACCACTTAGCCATGATAAACAATCCTTCTATGGCTAATGACCATTAATACAGCTTCAACCTTATCCGTTAACAAAAACAAAGGAACCGGTTTAATATAATCAATTTCCATTAATTCCTTAGCGACCTATAGGCTCCTATATTTGTCTGATGATGGCAGTGAAGCCTAAAGCTGACAGTCACCATGTGTTGTTGATTCCTACCTTCACAGACTCTTTTTCGGTCAATTTTTTGTACATTTAGACATCGACGTTTGCACATATGCGTACCTTTTTATAATAAAATTAAAGAATATATATATATATATATATATATATATATATATATATATATATATGCAAATACATATATATATATATATATCAAAACAAAATACATGTATATATATATATATCAAAACAAAGAAATCAAAGACATTTTCGATAAACCACCCATAAATGTAATTGAAACAAACACCCAACCTATCAGCTAACTTCACTTCAACCAAATATCTAAAAAATACAAACCTATCAGGGAATTTCAAATGTCAGAAATCCCGTTGTTTAACTTGCAAACATTTAGTAAACGGCGCAGTATTTTCTCTACCCAACACCAACATCAAATTACACCCCCACGCTCACCTGTGACAGCCAAAACATTATATATTTTCTCTTCTGTTCAATATGTCCAAATAGTGGATATATTGGTGAATCTGGAAATAGCTTTAGATTCCGTTTCAATAATCATAAACTTAGCATATGCCAAAACAACCAATATTCCCCCATAACCCACACATTAGAAAACTGCAAATATTTACTAATAGACTACGATGTTAGTACTACACACTCACGCAGAAAGAAAGAAAAATACTGGATTTTAAAATTAAATACACACAGGCTAGGGTTAAATAGGGACTTAAGTGTTTTGAATCTTTATAAATATTTCAATTTTATTTAAACATTTCTGCGTCACGAGATTTAAACAATCTCTCGGACAAACGCTCTCGCAAAAACGTTTCTAATTTAAATTTTAAAATCATTAGTTTCTGAGGAAAGGCCGAGGACTGTCTGAAATATCAAATATAATAATAGAAATAAATAAATACTGTCAAAAAATACATTTTTAAACTTACAACTTTTTAGTAGTTTTTCCTATATATATATATATATATATATATATATATATGTTATACATCGTAAAACTTGCACTATATAAATGTTCGCAGGAAGGATTTTTGTGATTGTATTATGGATAATTTCATTGACTGCTTCGCCCTTACAGAAAGCAGCACCCACGTATATCTGGTTTCTGTCCGTTGCAAACATTTTTGAGTTACAGTTCGTCTGTCTGCACTCCACTCTTTATAGAAATGTATACAGTGAGACAGGGAAAGAGAAAGAAAAATAGAGACAAATCGTGTATTAGGGAGTGTGTGGATGGGTGGGTGTTTGGTGGGGAGAGTGAGAGAAAGAATAAAAAAGCGAGAAATGAGCCATGCGCATTGGCTTCCCTCAGTCTTCACGATGAATGCCGGTTTAGACGCATTTCATTAGAGGAACCCAAACAACACATGATTGATTGATACGTATTGAAATTGATCTGATCGCATATATATATATATATATATATATATATATATAGGGTGCGATGGATAAATTTTCCTCACACAAGCAGTCGAACACAGTCATGGCTGTCAGAAAATTTCTGTGAACACATTACGCCTTACATCGGTTCATCAAACTCCCCAGACCGCAACACACTTGATTATTGTGCGTGAGGCGCAGTTAAGCGGGAGACAAATAAATAAATAAATAAATAAATAAATAAATAAATAAATAAATAAATAAAAGAATAGAAAAACTCCTTGTAACATCAAATCAAACATGAAGGCAAGGATTATGGCAGCATTCACCAACTAAAAGAAGGAGACCATCCAGAAGAGTTGCCGGAGATTCCGAAATCCATTAGAGGCCGTGGTTAGAGCCAAATTTTGATTTTATTGAAAACATTTACTCTCTAGTATTTCAAGATATCTTTGTGTAATTTTAGTAAATATATTTGTTAAAATGTAAAGCCAGAGTTATTTTCACTTTTGCGTAATGACAGACAACTATTCATCTACCTCACCCCCACCACACACACGTTTTCTTTAATGTGTAGACTTATTATTATTATTATTATTATTATTATTATTTGCTCTATGTGTAGGATATTAAGTGTCGATAATGGTATTTTTGGCGCTACACTTGTTTCCAGTCCAAAGTTTACACACTTTAGGCGAATAAACTTGTGACTTTATTGAGATCCGTTTCTCCATCTGACGGCCAAAAAGATAGTGTATATATAAATAAGAGGTCGGTGATCAGATCAGAAAGTTCAAATGCGTGCGTGTTTTTCTTCTTTTTTTTTTCACACTCGCTCGTTAAATACCATTTAGACACTTAATATATTATACAAAAGCAAGTAATATTAATAATAATAATAACAATAAATTTTTAAACAAAAGGTTCACGGCGTATCGCACTTTTTCTTATATATATATATATATATATATATATATATATAGTAATATTTTATTATAATTTTATAATAAAAATATAGTTTACTGCAAATTATAATAAAAAATATGACCATATATAATGTTTACTAAGTATCGAGCATTCTTAATAAATCAAATCACTACAAACAGTGAACTGCTAACCCAATATTTAGTAATACATCTAATATATATATATATATATATATATACTAAGATGTAAGTTCAGCATGATCATACCACTCACATTTTCTTTGTTTATTTTTACATATTATCTTTTTTTTTTTACGTTTCTTTCATTTGTTATTCCTTTTATTTCTTTATTTTTTTATTTATTTTCTTTCTTTTGTTTTCTTTCTTTCGTTATTTATTCCTTGGCATTTTTTTCAGCTATTTTCTTTTTATTTCTGTATGTTTGTTATATTTTCTGCTTGTTTTTGTCTTTTTGGTTTTTCCTTCATTTTAATTTCTTTCGCATACGCACTTTTTCTCTAACACACTTACGTCCGCACACACCCACTCACACACAAATCCACCTACATACATACATACATAAATACATACATATATATATATATATATATATATATATATATATATATATATATGTATATATATATGAGTGTGTGAGTGTGCGTTATAATCGGTTCCAAATCTCGCCATCCATCTATCGAAATCTAAGCCTATATTCGTCTATACAAATATCTTCATGTCAGAACAGAAGTCATAATATGGAGTGGAAGTCTGTGTTGAGTCAATCGCATACATGAACTCAATGTTAGTACATAATATTTGTTTTATTAGAGGCTCGAACACAAGCACCTTTATACTGTGCGGAATTTGCAGGCAGTTTGTTTTTTTCCCCTTTCGTATCTTTGTTTCATTATGATTTCCAGCCTCTTTATAACTAATCCGTAAATCACTCTGTGTGCATGCCAATGTATATTCCCACATATTTCTTGTGCATTTGTCTATGTATAAACGAGCGTACGGACGCTAAGCCATTGCTATTATCATTGAAAAATCTCTTTAATATAGAGGTCAATTTTTGTTTCTGTTGCCTAGGGAGTTAAACAGTTTATGAAAGGATTGTTTTGAATCGTGGCATATCTGGAAAAACATCTTTTGGTGATAGACAAGAGCTTATTCAGAAATGATTTCGCTGGTGACAATTTTATATTTATTATACTAAGTTCTACCCAACAGAAGGTTCGAGTTCTACACAAAAGTGTTAAAGTCAGCGGTAAACACTAGACTTGAAAAAGTTTATGATTGTAGTGATTTTGAATGCAGAGGATGTATGGGAAGGATGTATGCAATTTCTTTCTTACTAATCAAATTCGATGGCAATTTGGATGATTTGTTTCACTGTACGTTTCTTGACGGATTTAAGCTGTAAAAGTCAGAATTGGCGAATCTAACAAATGTAGTTCGTCAGAACATTTGTCTTGAAAACAGCAATATAGTCAGAGAGGATTGCAACATTTCCTCTTTTAGAAAAAGGAATTTATAGTGAAAAATAATAATTACGTACACACGCATGTAATTTCATGAAATCAGTATTTTATTTTAATAAACTTCCAAATCTAATTAGTTCCAAACCAATGATGGCAGCAATACTCTACATTTGGTTTGGCCAGGATCGTAAAAATACAACACAGCAAAAAGTGTCAGATACTTACAAGTGCGGCACAAGGAACGGACAATTTAGCCATCGTCTTTAGCGATGGTTCGTATCATTGAGCTTATTTTGAGATCTGTGGTGAATTTGAATCCTAATAGTTGTTCAAGGCAAGGATCCTTTTTAAGAAATGAAGATAAGAAAGAAAAATGATTAACATTTGACTTGAATAGTTTAAGTTTGAAGATTTCAGGGAAACAAGTCTCAAGTGTTTTTTCTATAAGGCGGCAAGTCTTTGGAAAACAAATTTTTGAGTGGAGACTTCTATGATTTCTAAACTGCATACGAACAAACTCAAATCGTTGATAAGCTTACTCGTATTTTCGTAATTATAGATTACTGTGAAAATCTTCCTTGTTTTTCTTTCCTAAAACCTTTTCAGACCTATGCTTCTATGTGGTGTTGCCTGTTTTGGAATTTTCAGGCCACTCGCCGGCCTACGCCTAGATAGATGCAAAGCTTTAAGTACATTCTTATGTTTTAGATCATTCATTGCGCGTCATGTTTGCACAGAGTCTAGAATATTATATCATTGCTTCGTGAATTTGGTAGCATAGTGATTATGATTTCAATCCCTAGGCTGGGGTAGTACAGACTCAGGCCTAAGGAAAAAGAATGAGCAATAACTAAGTAATCATTAAAAGATCAGCTCGACATATTTATAGGTAACGGAACTGGATCACTCTCACACCGCAGGTTAATTAAAGAATTCGGTCTGAAATATCCTGAATGTTATTAGGATTGAATTGCACCTAAAGAAAGCCGGAAGGTACAACGGCCGAAACGTTGTGATAATAAAACCAAAGATGAGGATATAAGTTTCAAAGAAAATAAATTAAGCATGGATAACACCCGTCCCAAAAAAATTCAGTTAAGTGCCATACAGGATACTCGCTTGGACGATCATGACTCGAAAGAGACATGACTGACTGGACAGGATGTTTTCCTGCAGTAAGTCGTCATTACTTTTGGCAGTAGACTGGTTTCTAACAAAGGCTATAGAAACAAATCTATCCTAATATTTAACCCATAGCTGGAGGAAGAAGAGAGGGATTAATACTTTTCCCAAGGGTATTTGCGCGTAAGTGAATACAACGAATTCAAATGGAATTCGAACTCGGCTCTCCAGTTTCTCGTTCCGAGAATCTCAATTAAATGACAATAAAATATATATGGTGGATATCTTAAGTACAAAAGAGTCGGAAAGAAAGAAAGCGAATTTAATGATTTGGATGTTGTGATAAAAACAGACTATTAATAAATGAAAATGCCTAATTTTGATCTGACGAAATTTGGAGATGAAGGAGTTAACGAACTATCGACCTTTTCCTTTTGATAATATTAGTTATGGGCGAAGAGGAAGAGAAGTATGGAGTCATATTTTTTGTTAGTGGTGGATGTTGAATAAGTCGGTCAGTCGCAGACGCGTGGACAAATTTAGTTGGCTACTTTCAATAGACCTTGATCGTTTGCCCGACAAACCAAAAAAGAAAAGAAAAGACGATGAAATCTCGTCACGAGAGCGAGATGTACAGTTTGAATCTTTGCCACGCGTAATCATAAAATGGATGTTGGAACATTTTTGAAGAATCCCAGAAACTAATGTAGGCGATGACGATGAGGGTGTGTTGGCGATGAAGACGAAAATATGGGCGGATGAAGATGAGTGCCGGTCGATCAGAGATGTGGGCGAAGGCTTTGGGATAGGAAAGCATACACATAATAGAATAAGACAAATAAATACGCACCCTATAGACATGAATATCTGACATAAGGCTAAAAGTGTGACGCACTGGGAGGAGTTCGAATTCCTTTCAATACACATTTCAATGGCAACATAGGAGAGTGTTCTAAAAAGTTCTCGGCCTGACTGAAATCACAAATGCCGTGATATATGTTTTTGTAAACGACTCATGAGTCGGGCCTAATACTTTTCAGCACTTCATCGTTGTATATGTATATATATATATATATATATATATATATCTGTAAATATAAATAAAACTTAGCGGGGAAATAGCCATTTTCAATATGTCATTTTAAGACATGCATTTTTCAACCCCTTATAAACAGAGAATAGGAAAAAATTCTAAGACCAGAGGTTAGCTCTGGTAATTGAAGGGGTACACACACACACACACACACACACACACACACACACACACATATATATATATATATATATATATTTCAATCCTGGGTAAAAGCAATCGGATGTCTAACCGTACTGATAAGCTGTGACACAATGAAACTGATCTGTCTGTGGATGAGTATATATATCCTTCTTTACTTCATTTTCTTCTATTCGGTTATTACAAAATGTGGAGAGTTCCGCATAAGCCATCAACACGATAAACCGATCCTAGGAACAAGCCGTTTGACTGTTCAACACTTGTTCAGGATTATATGTCTAAGGTGACTGGAGAATCTATCCCATTTAACCCTATAAAAATCAATACAAAAAGAAAAATTTGAAATTCCAATACCAGTGTATACTCTTAAATAAACGGGGGTAGGTCATTAGTATCTGTCGTCATAAAAATGACTATAAATTTCAAGTATAAATTATACAGATTAAATGATTCTATTCTTCCAATTATTCATGGTAAATTTTTTTTTTAATTTAGCTAAGCAGTTACTTCCCCCTACCTACTACAACTAACCGAAGGGTCAAGCCACACACCTCCCACTACCAAAGAAGAAATTACTATTAAAATTCCGCTAGCTTAATCCTATAAAAACCAATATCCCCTAATCCTTCCTTTACTAGAGCAAAGGGCATAGAATTTTTGTGTTTGTGTGTGTGTAAAATAGATAGATAGATAGATAGATAGATAGATAGATAGATAAACAAACAGACAGAAATAAACCATGACCATGAATAAACCTACACTGTTTATATAAAATCTTCTTCCAACCACGCAATCAATCTAGAGGTACTGACCGTAAGTAAAGTGTCAACATTATGCTTAAACAAAACCAATGAACAGGATTCATATTAATCCACTTCCCCTAATCCACTAGTGATCAATATACACTGCTAACGTTTTATACAACCCACTTTGTTCGAAGATTGCATTGAAACGTAAAGCTGACCGTCACCATGGGTTGTTGATTTCTATGTCCACAGTGTCTATCTCTTAGTCTCTTTCTCGCACACGTACACGCAGATGCGTGCGCATATATACACCTTTTTATAGGTTTATAATATATATACATATATACATCGTAAAATAAACACATGCAGTAAGCGATATATATATATATATATATATATATATATATATTAGAGAAAATTTTCAAAATTCAAAGGTGTCGGATGTACATCTCAACATAGGATCTCTAATAGAGGTTCTACATCACGTCAGCCACATTGCTTTCCAAATAGCCAAGGCCCTGGGGTAAAGTGTGGAGGGGTTTTAAGTTAACAACGGTCACTAAGTACAAAAAGACAGAGCTGTTAGAGATCCTATGTGGAAATGTACATCCGACACCTTTGAATTTTGAAAATGTTCTCTAATTTATATTGGCTCTGTATTCTTAATACATTGAGCTCTCTGCCTGCATCACTTTTTAATGTTAATTTTTTTTTAATATTAATTAGGATCAGGTTCTTGGAATTTACCTTCCTACTCTTCCACTTCGGATTAAAGAAAAACACTATATATATATATATATATATATATAGAAGGTTTTTTGCTATTGTATAATTCTATTGGCTGTTTCCGTGTTCATTTCAGGCCATGAAAATGTACATATGAAATGTGTACAACTTTTCATTTTCTCTCCAAATAATGGAGGGAAATTGAACTTTGATAGCTGAAGTTGAACTGACCTATAGAGAGAAAGAAAAAGAAAAAAAGGAAGGTAGAGAGAGACACACAATGCTAGAAATGAAAAGAGTGAGAAGAAAAAGAGTGGGGAAAAGAAAGAAAGAGGATGATAGATCCAGAAATCAAAGATAGAGAAAAATATAAAAAGAAAGAAAGTGTGAAAGAAAAGAATAAGAGAGACAAATAATGACATACAGATAAGAGAGAGAGAGAGAGAGAGAGAGAGAGAGAGAGAGAGAGAGAAACCATTCTCAATCTTTAATTATTATATTTGATTGATTTAGGTAGATTCATGTCTTTTCCAAGAACAATGTGCAAAAGAAACAAAAGCAGATAAACGGACGAAGGGTGAATAAGAACGAGAAAGAGAAAGAAATTAAGGGACACAAGAGAGGAAATGAAAGAAAGAGAGTAATGGAGATATAGATAGATAGAAGAAAGAATCTGAAAGAAAGAAAGAAAGAAAGAAAGAAAGAGAGAGAAATAAATATGGGAATAAGAATGAGAGAGAGAGAGAGAGAGAGAGAGAGAGTGAGTGATGGAGAGAAATCATAAATTTGTAATTTAATCATTTTTAAATGAATGGTGATTTTCTAACCGTAGATTTGATTTAGCACAATATCGGAAGTATGATGCACCCAATGAGTATCAAACTCATTATTTAATCGAAATGGATCTATCTTTTCCTCATATCTGATTGGATGATGTAGAGTCGTGTATTTCCCAAAACATAGTGCGCAGAAACTTTCAACAGAAATTTGAACTTAACTCGCAAACTTCCTTTCACCGAAACGTTACTTAAATGTTAATTTATATTTAACAAATGATCCAATATACTTTGTATATTATTACATTGTTGTTTTCATTTCACGAATTTACCAAATCGGGAGATATATTTTTAATAAGTAAAATGAAAGATGTCGTACGCATATGGGACACAACTTGTGCGATTCTAACAGAATTTTCTCTTCTACTTATAAAGCCAATTTTCCAACAGCCTAAAAGCATACTCAGGAAATTTTCCTACAGAATGTTTTCCTTAAGCATTTGGTTTTTCCTTCCATCTGAAAAATTTCCATTATGTTGAGTTCAAAGTGCCACATAAACAGAGATGATTCCACTCAGCATCAGTCAGTCAGTTAAGAGCCATGCGGGATAACCCATTGGAGATCATGTCTATTTTGATCCTTGACCTACTATGCAGAAGATTTTCCAACAGTAGATTGCCATTTCTTTCTATTGTAGACTAGTTGCCAACCCAGGCTACATATCCCAATCTGTCCTGAAACACGATAAATCAGTCAGTTATGTGCCATACGTGGTGATCATGTCTTTTTCGATCCATGATTGACTAGGCAGGTTTTCTCACAGTAGGTTGCTATTTTTTCTGTTGTAAACTGGTTGCCAACCAAGGCTATAGAACACAATCTAGCTAGAGGGAGAAGAGATTGATTCATACCTTTCACAGGAGTATTTGCGCATAAATCAATTCAACGAATTCAACTGGAATTCGAATTCGGTACTCTAATTTAGACGATATCCATCTTTGACTTGTAAGCAACCTGCCATCTATTACTTAAAGGGAAATCACTCACCAAGTTGTCAGCTAGCCTCCAAATCTTGGCATTTTTGGTACGAACAGTTTTTTTAAAGCTGGTAACTCTTTGTGCCAAATATCTGATTTCATTGAGTAAATCATTTTTTACGGATTATCAACACTTTGTAGGTTATTTAAAGTCAGCAAATATTTTTAGATCCTAAGCATTTTTTTTCTTTTTTGGAGCAAATAAAAGTTTAGTGATACAATTCTTACTAATTAATTCGTAGGGAGAAGAGGTGGTTTCGTGCCTTTCCCACTGATATTTGCACGTAAGTGGATATAACAAATAGAGAATTGGAACTCGAATCACTAATTAAAAATTCCGAGTCATTATTTATTACACCACTCACACATCCAAGCTTACATCACCTAGTGTTCTCAAGAAGTTATCCATCTAGGTTCTGACGAGGTTCGACGTTGCTTAACTTCAGAGAACGTACGGGAACCACTGTTTCAACGTAATATGGCCGAAAGTTAGCCAAAAGCCTGAGAGAGTGGATTTATATATGCTATTTTACGTTAAATAAGCTTTCTTTCCAGCGGTACCAGATATATTTAGGAACTACTTCTCGGTTGATCTCTATTTCGTCCAGCTTATCAACAAGAGTCGGGACTTAGAGGAACGTTCATAAAAATCAAAATAAAAAAACAACCATATCTGATGGATAATATTCTTTTCAATGCCGTAACACTTCACTGTCTCCTGGTTATTCTAAGCATGTTTGTCTCTTTACCATTCCTTATTGTCCCTGGTTTGTCATACGTTCTACCGATGGATATATAAAATTCCAGAAATAAATTACGAGAAATCTTAAGTAGGATACAAAAATTGCTGCTACTAATCAAAAATGAAACCTGATTTAAAAGCGAATTTACCATATATAAAAAAAGTTCTTAAGCAGAAGAAGCAGCGAGGAAACTACTTGACAAAAGTTTGCTAATCAATACAGCACCACAAAAAAATTAAGAAATAAGTATTGCTAAAGTTAACAAAAGATAGAAAATTGTGGAAGGCCATAACCATCACATTGAATGGAAACAGTATTGTATGAATAAATGATGATAATTAATTTCGAAATATACAAAGTTACAACTTAAGTGTTTCTTAAAGGCGTACCATTATATTTTGTTTTATTCAAATAATTTTTTTTATTATTTAAAGCTTTAGACACATCGAATACGAAAAACCCACAAGTCTACATAGATAATGTAAGCAGAGAAAATGTGAAACAAAGAAATCTAGTTTACTGAAAGGTGAGCAAATTTTTTTTCGAATTCAAAATTTTGATTAATCTCTAATAATGGCCCAAAAACAACAGAAAACGCTATTTATACGTTTATGAGATCATGATTAAACTATAATATACCTTAGTATACCATAATTATTAAATCCAGATTTTAAACTATACATTTAATCCCCTATACTCAGGAGGTAGTACAAAATCTAATTAAAAAACAAACAAACCCTGAAGTCCAGCCTGCTGTAGAAGATTGTTTTCTGACCATTTAAACAATGTGTGTTTATATACACACGCAATATAATTTTCTTTTAAAATTAAAAAAAACTACAATGTTTCATTCATATCTTATGCTCAAATATAACTTGAAAGTGAAAAATTATTTTACTAAAATAAACTACTCACACAATACTTATTTTTTAACAACAATATATTTTAATATCACATAATTATTTAATCCTAATTCTAACATAAAAATTTCAGCTTCTTTACTCATGAAATAGTTTTAAAAAAATCAACCTGCTGTTAAAAATTATTATTTATCTATTTAAGCATTGTGTTGTTCCACTATGTACCTTTCTCAGACAAAATAATTTTCTTTAAAATTTAATTACGATGTTTCATTTATAACTTATACTTCAACATAATTTTAAAAAAAAGTATTTTACAAAATAAATGACACACAATATTTAATTTTTTTCTTTCTACCAGATACCTAAGTATACCATAATTATTTAATCCTAATTATAACCTAAATATCTCAGCCCCTTTACCGATGAGGGAGTATTTTAAAAATATCTAATTTTTAATAAAAAAATCTAACCTGCTCTTAAAAATTATTGTCTACCTATTTAAAAATCTATGGTCCCACTATGTATCTTATCCAGACCATAGATTTTGACATGACTAGACACCAGGCCATCTTCCTTCCTTTCACGACCTAAATGTTAAAACTCCATCGTTACCTAATTCTCATTTTTGATTGAACAATATTGACATACTTAAAGTATTTCTTCCAACTACCACTCCCTAATTTTCTAAATATTCATGAATTCATCTTATATTTTAAAAATAAATCATTTTCACCATTTATTTTAACATATCACCTGAAGAAGAACAGTATTGTTCTGAAACATGGAAATTAGTGTAGTGATATAATGCTTTTATAAACCATTGTAATATCAAAATTATAATATATATATATATATATATATATATATATATATACAAACATAAATAAATAAATATAGTTATAAACCTTTTTCTATGTGTCGTGTTCCTTCAGGACGTAATCGATCATGGCCTCTTATGTCTCCCTACCCTGGTGGCTCTTAGCACGATTCTCCTGTTACCCCACCCAAAACCCACTCTGTCATTAACTTGCTCAGACCCGTCAAGTATGATAAACGCGGCTTTCCTCAGTTTTGTTTTCTCTCTATCTGACCTGTAGGTATCAGATTCTCCAATCCCTACTTCCTCATTACATGTTCCAGGTAATTTAGCTGTCTTTTCCTGATGTCGAGTATTAATCTTCTTTTCTTTTTCATCATTTCCAAAACCGCATCATTGATTACATGCTCAATCCATGATATCTGCAGCATCTTTCTGTGAACTACATTTCAGCTGCTTCAAGACTTTCCTTCATCTTCGAGCATTCACTGCTATATTAAAAAAATATATATCACATAGCAATCTAGTACTCTCTTCTTTGTAGCGAAATTTTTCTGTCTCTAATTACTCTACTCAACTTCTGAAAAACATCCTTTGCCATGCCAATTCACCTTCGGATCTCAGTGTCACACTTTCTGTCTTGTTAGTTAAAATTCTGTACTTGATTTTAGTATCCGGCACCTGCAGTTGTTATCTTTGGTTTCTGTTTTTGCTGATTACCATGCATTTGGTTTTCTTGTTTATTTGCCGTTATTTCTTTCCGATTTCTTCAACTAGCTTCTGTAGGCGGTCTTGTAGTTTCCTTTCCGTGTCTGCTATTAACATTGTATCATCTGCGTATCTTATGTTCTTCAGATTGTGACCTCCAGTGACGAATCCTGGTATAATTTCTAAAGTCCTTAGAATAGTCTCGACGTAGAAGTTGAATAGTTCCGATGAAAAGACACATCATTGTCATACGCCCATTTCTATCTTTGTATATCTGCTGAATTCGTTTCCTGTCTGCATTCAGGCGGTTTGTTGCCAGATTGTCTTTCCCAAATATATCGAGGTTGTTGAGCATTTCTATCAAATCTTTGTGGCGTATTTTGTCGAACGCCTTTGCGTAGTCTATAAAACACAGGTACACATCCTTCTTCATTTGTATTGAACGTCTGATAACATTCTAAGCATAAATATCGCGTTCCTCGTTCCAGTGTCCTTGACAAAACCGCACTGTTCTTGTCCTATCTCTTACTTGATTCTGCTGCGCACTTTATTGATTAAGAGTCGGATGATGAGTTTTGTTCTGTGGCTCATTGAGCTGATTGTTCGGTGGAATTCATACTCGTTTGCACCTGGCTTCTTAGGCATTGCTATGAAAATCGATCTGGTTAGGTCGTCTGGTATTGCTTCAGTGTTATAGATTTCATTTATTATTTCTCTAATTTTCTCAATGCCGAAATCGTCTAAGGCTGTCAGCGTCTCTATTAAAATGCCGTCTGCTTCGTGATGCAGTGGATATCGGCTCGGAACGAGAAATCGGGGAGCCAAGTTCAAATTCCAGTTGAATTCCTTGTATTCACTTACGCGCAAATACCCTTAGGAAAGATATTAATCCGTCTCTTCTCTCCAGTTATGGGTTAAATAACAAGATGGATTGGTTTCTATAGCCTTGGCTGGTAACCAGTCTACCGCAGAAAGTAATTGAATCCTACTGCGGGATAAACTTCTGCCCAGACAGTCAAGTCTTTTTCTAGACATGATCGTCTAAGCTGGCATTTTACTGACTGACTGACTTAAAATTGCAGCTTTCATTTCAGATATGATTATTTCTGGTCTGTCAATATCTTTGTGTATTGTCGGTTGCTCTTTCTTATCATGTAAGAAATTATTCTTAACATCACTGGAGTATTTCCTCTTTCTCTAATATGGGTGTTCTCTCCTTGGATTTTATACCCCTTGTTGAATGTTTTTAGTCCTGTTAGTTCCCCTATTTCTTTATACATGTTTCCTTTATTAAGTGTGCTCAATCTCTCTTTTTCTGCACATTTGTTGTTGGGCCATTTCTCTTTATCCTGACAGCATTTGCTTCATAATTCCTTGTGTAGTTTCCTGTATTCCGTTCCATGTCTTTTCATCGTTTTCTGTGACATTTGCATAATGTCAAGAAACTCTTCGGTCGTCCACTCGTTCTTACTTCTACATCTCATTTCATTTGGAACAATGTTGTCTGCTGATGTCATTAGCTTTACTTTAGTGTGTCTCATTTCGAGTTTCCATTTCCAATTTGTTCTTCGTATTTGATTTTCACACTGTCAATGTATTTTCCCTCAGGTTGAGGTCATTCACGAGTCTGTTTTATTGCTATCTGGATGATACACTAGGCTTCTTCAGTCTCCGAAGTTTCACCCTTAGTTTGCAGATGACTGGGAGGTAGTTCCTCCCACAGTCGATACTTAGATAAGTTTTGCATTGAACTCCTGCGTTCCTGAATCTGCTGTCTATGGTTTTTAATTGATTTGGTGTTTCGTGACACCTCCTGGGTTTTTCCATGTCCATATGCATCTTGGATGTTATTGGAACCAGGTGTTGATTATTACCTGGTCATTTGCTGTGCACCATTGAAATCCTTTTTCTCCTCGGTCACTGCGGTTTCCAAGCCAAAGTTTTAAAAGTTGCCAGTTGTCTCACCTGCCCTCTCATTCCCTATTTTTGCATTCAAGTCTCCCATCATGATTCTAATTTCTTGGGTTTTACCCAGAACCTTGGCATTGTCCAGTATAGAGCAGAAAGATTCTCTTTGTTCCTCAGTGCTTCCCGTTGTTGATGCATAGACAATTTTAAAAGCTATGTTGAAAGGACTCCCTTTCAGTTTGACCAAGAGGACTCTTTCGATTAAGTGGAAGTATCCCAGAACGCGTTTCTTCATTTCTTCGTCCTGCATTAAGCCAACTCACTATTCGTTATTTTTACCTCCTGAGTATATGATCCTGTGATAGTTACTGATGGAATCTGCATTCTTTGGCCACCTAGTTTCACGTATTCACAGAATATTGATATTTAATCTGCTCGTCTCCTGCGTGACATTCTCCAGTTGGCCACAGTTGTTCAGCTTTCTGACGTTTTATGTCCCTAGGGCAATTTTTTGTTTGTTGCGCACACTTTAGGGACAAACATCAAATAATTGTGACCCCTTTAAGCCGTTCTAACCTTCCATAATTAATACCCTCGTATTTAAGATACCATCAAGCCATGTAAACGAAAAGACTAGATAAGCAGAAATAATGGGTAAATATAGACAAATTAAACAAATATTTATTTTTCCATTTAATCATTTATTATAAATAATTTTATATTTAATAAATAACCCAAACTTAAGAAAATCCCGGATGATTAAAGAAAACTCCCTAAAAGTTTCTGTTTATCATACCGGGAATGATATTGTTATATCATCTTTGACATTCAGAGCCGAAATAGTATTAAAAAGTGAAAAGGAATAGGGACAAGGAAACAATAATATTTTGATAATGGTAAATCATCACGACATTTGACATATACGGATATACATACAAGGCACACGTACTCATAAATGCACATGCATATACACACAAAAAGGGAAAAAAATCAAACTGACATCAATAACAAGTACTCCGAACTAGCTCATGAATTAATTAACTAAAGCTTAGTAGAAAAATAATGAAAAACGAGAAAAACAGCAGTAAGTTGCTGGATGCTTCTGACGAGTAGACTGAACAATAACAAAAATGATTCGTCTACGAAACTCCGGAGTTGAGGTGCTTAATATAACATCAATCAACTAAGTGATAATTTGTAGTAATCACACACACACACACACGTGTGTGTGTGTGTGTGTGTGTGTGTGTGTGTGTGTGTGTGTGTGTGTGTGTGTGTGTGTGTGTGTGTGTATTTATTTATGTATATTTACGGCAAAGCATTAGTGAATGCAAAAAGCTAAATGTTTGTAGCATTGGAAAATCTAGAGTAGAATGGAAACAAATTGAAATTATTGATTGAAAATCGATTTTAAGCCAGCAGCAAGTAGCCGGTCAAGAATGCAGTGGTCAAAAATGGCAAAAGGTGAAACTAATACATGAACACTTGACCACCCAACAGAAGATCAGTCTACGTTTTGATGGATTCAAGATAAAAACTGTCCATCGTTCTAACACGTTGCTGCCCGATTAGTTGATCGCATCCTGACCAGTCCAACGCCTGACTAATGCATGTATAAAGGTTGGCACAAAACAGAAAAAGAAGGGCAGAAAAGGTCAAATGGTTAATAAGGGTTAATGTTAAAGTAGCGCGAATCTGTAAAACGGGTTTAGATTATGGCAAGTGCCAGTTATGAAACTGAGTTCAAATCTTCACTGACCTCAGCAAAATTTGAAGATTCCTTTCTTCTTGCGACTTGTAAAAAGATGAGATTCACTATTCTTATCAATTCCTGGTGTTTAGGGTCATTGATACACGAATGTTTTGAATCACAACGCTTCAGAGTGTATGTTGACAACTAAATCATTCTATTATTAATACAATACTAAGACTATTATTTTTTCTGTAGATTAAAATGCCGTATGATTATATTGATAATTGAATTCTGTTTATTGATATGACTTTTGCTAATTGCCTCTCTGCATTCTTGCATAATTAATCTTTCGAATTTTGAATTTATTTTTTTAAAAGATCTGTTCAGAAACTATATATCCATTTGACACCTCTCAATAATTTATTGCGTGGTTTTAATACAACTAAATAAGAAGCTGTATTGAACATTACAATGCACATGCTGACAGTAAGTTTCTCCCCTTGGGTTATTCAGCCAGTAATAAGATTTCTTACTATGTGACTCTGAAATCATACTGACAACAAATAGGTCAGAGAAGACGCATACAGACTAGTCTTTTTATTTTAATATAGCAACAACCAGTTTTCTGACTTTTTCCCAAACTAAATGGTGGAGATTTCAAACAGTGAATGATATTAAAGGGAAATCGTCGAGGCCGATAATGGTGTCTCCTGATAAGATTTACTGAAATTTTGAAAAGTAAAGATGATACTGCTATATTTCTTTCGCTTAGTAATGAGGACAAAATTGAGGGTCTGAAATCACCATATCCAGAAGTATTTTATGTTGATATTAAAGGAATTAACACTTTTCTAAAAGACTTCTACTATTTATCGCTGCAAATATGCGAATGTTTACCTCTCTATTTACCCGAATCTATTCCTATTTACCTCTCTATTTATCCAAATCTATTCAGATTTACCTGTCTATTTATCCAATTCTATTCAGATTTACCTCTCTATTTATCCAAATCTATTCAGATTTACCTCTCTATTTATCCAATTCTATTCAGATTTACCTCTCTATTTATCCAAATCTATTCAGATTTACCTGTCTATTTATCCAATTCTATTCAGATTTACCTCTCTATTTATCCAATTCTATTCAGATTTACCTCTCTATTTATCCAAATCTATTCATATTTACCTCTCTATTTATCTAAAACTATTCAGATTTACCTCTCTATTTATCCAAAACTATTCAGATTTACCTCTCTATTTATCCAATTCTATTCCTATGTACCTCTCTATTTATCCAATTCTATTCCTATGTACCTCTATTTATCCAAATCTATTCAGATGTCCCTCCAAATCTATTCAGATGTCCCTCTCTATTTATCCAAATCTATTCAAATTTACCTCTCTATTTATCCAAATCTATTCCTATTTACCTCTCTATTTATCCAAATCTATTCAGATTTACCTCTCTATTTATCCAAAACTATTCAGATTTACCTCTCTATTTATCCAAATCTATTCAGATTTACCTCTCTATTTATCCAATTCTATTCCTATGTACCTCAATATTTATCCAAATCTATTCAAAATTACCTAAAAAGTGGACCTTTCTTTGCAGTAATCTTTTTTGTAGCTATATTAAAGAAACTTTGAACTTAAACTAGCTTCTAAGATTAAAAAATATTGTTTCGATTCTTGTTGGGAGGCACAGTAGTAAGATTTAATTAGACTTTCGCTTTGTAGGTTGCTTAAAAATCAAGGATTTTCAAGCAAACATATGCAACCCTAAAAACATCATTTATAGTAATAAGAAATCATTCCTTAAAATAACTTTGTTTAGATTTCTGATACGAAAATAAGTTTAACAGATATAGACCTCAAAAGAGCTTAATGAGAAATGTGCATTTCTGAAACATTAATCTATTCATACTTTACTGTCATAGATTATTGTAGCTTAATGCTAAAACAATCGTGGCCTGTATGTGGTTTTCAAGAGAAAATATAATGTCGATTTGAGCCAGGAGGTACACTTACTTTAATAAGATTTAGATCTCTAGTTTGGTTGATGTTTAACGCATTAAGGTTAACTACACAAACACGAGTACCAGTTAAATATAACGTTTATATATATATATGTGTGTGTGAGCGTGTGTCTGTGTGTGCATGTGTGTATGTGTGTGTATGTGTGTGTGTGTGTGTTCATAAATATAGATATACTACATCTATTGCATGACTCTAAATTTCATACACTGTACAATCATCAGGTGCATATTATTAGTTAATAATATGTACCTGAAGAATGCATGAAACTCGGAATCGTGCTGTAGACATAGCATTCAATGTGTTTTCATTAATACATACTTCATAGTTGTGTTATATTATACCCAAAACTGTTTTATTAACCCCATAAAAATATTTATATATGTGTGTGTACTTGCGTGTATATATATATATATATATATATATATATTCAATAAAATTTAGAGGAGAAATAGCCATTTTCAACATGTCATTTTAAGACATGCATTCTCAGCTCCGTTTAAACAAAGAATAGGGAAAACTCTAAGACCAGAGGTTTGCTCTAGTAAAGGAAGGAGTTGGGTATACTGGTTTTAAGGGTCATGCTAGCGGAATTTTAGAATATCTACTTCGGTTGTGGGAGGTAGGTGGCTTGATTTTGTGTTAGTAGTGGTAGCTAGGGGGAAGTAACTGCTAAGCCAAGTCTTTTTTAAAAATCTTATTTTTACTAATTGGAAGAATAGGATAATTATTCCAATTTATACTTATTTCTATGACGACACATACTAATGATCTCTCTACCTTTATTTAGGAGTATATTCTGGTATTGAAATTTCAAAATTTAAAATTTTTTGTATTAGTTTTTATTGAGTTACGCTAACGGAATTTTAGTAGCAATTTTTTCTTTGGTGGTGGGAGGTATCTGGCTTGACCCTTGAGTTAGTAGTGGTAGGTACCACTAAGTAACTGCTTAGCCAAATTGAAAAATTTTAAATTTTTTTCTATCAAACACAGATTACATCTGTCTCTTAAGCTATTAGGGGTTCTAGCCTTGCCTATCAGCTTCCATTTTATCTGTGGATTTAAGTTATTTTCTGTTAATTCCCAGTATTTTCAAGAAAGAGCTGTTTGACATCTTAAGTTAGCATTGGTGAAGGAGTGTCTGTGTGCATAAAGCCGTTGCTTCCAAATTCCCGCTGAAATTCCGATATAAACATTACATTTACCCTTATTTTCCTTTGGGGTTGATGGTGGCCTGATAGATTACATTTGCAGATCTACATTTACCCTCAACCAGACACTTATCTCAAGAACTACAATTACAGTGGGGTATAAATCTATTTTCTGTATTGGATTCACTACACTAAGATTTGGTTATTGTGGGAGTTCGTATTAAATATTTTACTTAGGGGATTATCTCAATGAAGATGTTTACTTATGAATTTAAGAAAGATCTTAGTAATTTTAACAATTGATAGTCAACAGAACGAAGAGTTGAACCAAATAATTTTCCTTTTCTTATGTTTACCTTTAGTCTTTTACGATTCCGGATTACTAGTGGCTGTTAAATAAGTTAATTTATCTTTATATCCGCTATTTTGGAGGGTCTTATCATATAGTTTTTGTTATTCCTAAGACTAGAAGACAATCGGTATTTGCCTTATAATGGCGTTAAGGTGGTCGGAATTGATATCAATATAGCTAAGGATTTCATTGTCTTTATGGTACGGTTTAAAGGAATTATTATCAAGGTTGAGGATAATGTCTAAGTAATTCACTATATTTAAGTTGGAAGCAAACTCCTAAATCAACGGAGGAAGATTATTAGTAGAAATATGTATAAACTGAAATAATTGTTTTATTTTTCAAATTAGTCACAATAAGGTTTTTTAAAAAATAGCTAAACAGTTACTCTCCACCACCTACCTAGACTAACTCAAGGGTCAAGTCACATATCTTCCACTACCAAAGAAGAAATTACTACTAAAATTCCGCTAGCTTATCCCTATAAAATCAATATCCCTCAGCCCCTTCATTTACTAGAGCAAACCTCTGGGCTTAGAAATTTTCCTCATTCTTTGTCTAAACGGGGCTGAAAATGCATGTCTTAAAATGACCTGTTGAAAATGGCTATTTCCCCTCTAAATTTTATCTAAATTTCCAGATAAATAAATAAATGTCTGCTCTGTAAGTTAATTTAATTTACATCGAGCTCTCTATTGGATCAGGTTTAATATTTTAACGATATTATTAGTAGAATTCTCGTGGATTATTTACCAAACTTATCCATGATTATTTACTAATCCTATCCTGAATTTATACCGCTTATATATATATATAAAGAAAGAAAGAAAGAAAGAGAAAAAGAGAGGGAAATTAATTAAGAGAGAGAGAGAGAGAGAGAGAGAAAAGTGACGGAGGTGTATGAATATAACAAAGAGAGAATGCGTTTTTCCATTCCGTTGTGTGAATAAAATTTGACTAGCATGAATGAAAGCATTCAAAATCCTACCAATCAAACAGTCTTAGAAATACTGATCAGATGACATTTGATAAATTAAAAAATTCAAATGGATGGAAGTATAAATATTGAGGAACTGTGGTTAATAGAGAAGATCAGGCATGTGATAGATAGATAGATAGATAGATAGATAGATAGATAGATAGATAGATAGATGAACAAACTGTGATAGATAGATAGATAGATAGATAGATAGATAGATAGATAGATAGATAGATGAACAAACTGTGATAGATAGATAGATAGATAGATAGATAGATAGATAGATGAACAAACTGTGATAGATAGATAGATAGATAGACAGATAGATAGATAAACAAACTGTGATAGATAGATAGATAGATAGATAGATAGATAGATAGATAGATAGATAGATAGATAGATAAACTGAGATCGATATATGACTCACATTAAACAGTAGACATTTAACACGTATCTGAAGAGAAAGAAGAAAAGCGAAATTTTAAATTTTAAATTTGTTTAATATCGACAATAGGAGTAAAATCGAAGATTAATGATAATTCAAAATTGAAAGTCTTTTCGACTTAACACGAAACAGTCGAGAGCTAGACGAATTCTATGAACTGAAAAATTCGAAGAATGTGTCGTTCAATATCCAGTGTCTATTGAAGTTTCCTGGAGTCTAATCATAAATATATGCAATGAAAGACATGTGCAGTATAGGAGGACATATATATATATATATATATATATATATATATATATATATATATCCGAGTGAATACAGAACGAAGAATTCTTTCAACGTCCAAAACATTAATTTAAAACAGTGATCGATATATACTATACTATGTATGCTGTGAATATTTATTATAAATTATACTTTAGAACATGTACATAATATCTCTATGTATAATCGCGACGAAGGCACGTTCATTTCGGTATTGGGGACCCAATATATATATAAGTAAAAATGTTACTAAATTATTTAAAAATGTGTTCAAGGAACAATCAAAAGTACTGAATATGCTGAGCCAACAATATTGTAAATAACGAAATGTTTATCACTTACACCGATATATTTTAAACCTGGGTAGCAATTAAGTGATGTTCATTTCATTATTTTATATATATATATATATATATATATATATATATATATATATCTGTGTGTGTGTGTGTGTGTGTGAGGAAGATATAGAATCCAAATAAGAAAAAATAAAAAAAGTAGAATATTTTTTTAAATGGCACCCTGTTTCGGCAGCGTGTATTAAATTGCTGTCTTCAAGTCAGAATGAAATAAAAAATCTGTGAGACTTGCATTAATACAAAATAACAAATAAAAGAAATAAGCGAAGAAATGCACTTTCATTCGGCCCGAAAGACGTCAACCATTCCCACAGACGTTAACGGTTTAATTAAAAAAAAAACACACAGTTTGTCTTTCATTCTAACTTGAAGACGCCAACCAAACACAGGATGGCGAAAACGTCTTGTTATTATACATTCCTACATGATTGTTCAACATATTAAAGAAAATTGAATGTATTATCAGCTTCAGTGCTATACGTGATACACGCTTTGTGTGATCATGTCTCGAAAGATACATGACTGACTGGGCAGAAGATTATTCCGCAGTAGGTTGCCATTGCTTTCTGCGGTAGACTAGTTGCCGACCAAGGCTATAGAACCCAATCAGATAATCAGCTTAATAACCCATAAAATTAAAAACATACTAAATAGGATCTGAAGCAGAATTAGACCCAATATAGGAGCAGTGTGGAATTGCTGTGGAATTGTTAAGAAACTAAGAAAAAATAGGAAATTGATGATCAGAAAGACGTTCAGTTCATAAATTACGCAAAAACAGGATGCAAAAAGACATATATATATATATATATATATATATATATATATGGTGCGATGTATGAATTGTCGTCTAAACTACGCAAAAATGAAAATCAAACTGATATCTCATTTAAAAAGATATATTGATATATTCAAAATATCTTGAAATAGTTAACTTATTCAATAAGATAATTTGTTATATATATGTGTGCGTGTTAAAAAGATAGATGACTTTCTAATCGCCGCTTAGATTATGGCACAAGTCTGAAAATATGGATACCCTGTGAGTATTGTAAAAAGGGCCAATGAGACAAGCTTGCTAACCATTACACCACGTCGAGGTGCCCAAACAGATAGATTAATAAACTTCAATGGATACTTTTATGCTCCAAGCTGATTTCATAGATCTTTAATGCAATACTAAGTTCATCGTTCATTAGGCTTGATAAATTTGTGGCTTACACCAGATGACACTAATCGCAATATATATATATATATATATATATATATATATAGACTTTGAAAAGAAGTAGCTACTCTTGCATCTACGCATCGTTCATTCAGCAATAAATTAGAACACTCTCAGCTCTTGGGCGTGTATAATGATAATATACACGCAAAAATGTCTGTTTCCTTCTACCGAGAGCCCGTAGCTCAGAGGTAGAATCGCCTACTGACGTCAATTTGGTCGGGCTTCAATTATGAGTAAAAAGCAATCGGATGTCTCACCGTAC
Organism: Ascarosepion bandense; assembly: GCA_037127315.1. NCBI lineage: Eukaryota > Metazoa > Mollusca > Cephalopoda > Sepiida > Sepiidae > Ascarosepion > Ascarosepion bandense. The sequence goes on from JBBBDQ010001236.1 coordinate 8,756,245, forward strand.
TGATGAGCTGTGATACAGCGAAACAGATCTGTCTGCGGATGACTATATATATATATATATATATATATATATATATATATATATATATATATATCAGCTGAGTGATTTTATACTTCTTAAAATACAACATATTCAATCGCATCGGCTCCCAGTGTAAATGGATCTTTAATTATGTTCCGTTTCTTTCAAGATTAACAACGGGATTAACATTTGGGTGCATCTGGTACCTCTAAAAGTGAGTTAGTTTAATCCTTTTAACTTCACCATGTGTTCAATCAACCTCTACTTTTCTCGATCTAGCACACTTTCATAGCGCCTGATGTAGACAAATTAGAGAAGGAAACTTTACGTACTTTTGCGAGAAACATTAGCGGGAACAGGAAGTCAAATAGATCAAATGGATTACGAGCCCAGTTCGCCTATTTCCATCTCCCAGCCTATTAGATCACCCCTCCAAGTTCTCTCTCTCCACCCCTGATCACATCATCCATTTGCTTCCTATCATTTTTCCAGGTTTACTGCCGTGTCACGTCTGAACACCGGTTCCCGTAGTATCACCGAGGTTAAGCAACGTCAGTCATGGTTAATACATAGATGGGTAGTCGCTGAAAAGTACTTAGTATTGTAAGTTAGTATGTGCGGGTGGTGTAATGAATAACGTCAAAGGATTGTAAATCAGAGAGTCGTCTTCTAAATCTGCTCGGGTCCGTTATACTTATTTACTCAATACTCTTGGGAAAAGTAGGAGATTATCTCTTCTACATCCAGTCACTGGTGCACCCGCCACACAAATTTACTCGTGCAACCAGGTCCCACTTTTTTACAGTTAGATCAATCAAATGGAGCCGACCAAATGCAGCCGACTACCTACACCGTCAGCTTTTTTCTCGCACATCCTGCCTGTGGAACTCCCTTCCATATACTTGCTTTCCTGACGGCTACAACCTCCAGGAATTTAAATGCAATGTCAATACCCATCTCCTATCTACTTGACTCGTCCTTCCCTCGTCCTTTCTACATCACCCCGTGTATCTAGTTTTTTACCTTTCTCCCTACCTTCGCAACGTCTTCACACCTGTGTTCCCATCCTTATCTTACCCTTTCACTGACACCCCCTGTAACTGGTTGGTCTTTCTCTTTACTCTCCTCCTGTCTAAACTTTTACTCTTATGTAGCCCCCTGCGCATCAGTGGTGGTACCGCTTTGCTTGGGGAGAAACGATTTTAAAAAGTTATGGATTATTAGGTAGGATGTTTCAGTAGAGCATGATTGTCTCCAAAAATATTATGACGATCTAAAAATATTTCCGGTTTTTATATAACTCGCAAATGTTTGACAAAAAAAAAATAAATAAAAAATAACCGGTTTCGCCCAGAGCTTATCAAGTTTTTTCATTTCTGGGATTTTCTAAATCGTGATTAAAAGATTAAATGAGAATTGAGGGGAAGAAAAGAAAAAAGAAAAAAATTCAAGGAAAATTAGAGCCCAGTCACACTCAGACCCAAAAGGCATTCTCTCTGCTTACAGAGAAAAGGCCTTCGGGATCTGATGTATACGGACTCTAGCACCTTTAGGTGAAAGCCTGAGTGGGACCTTGATAAAATTGTAAAGTTCTCACCACTCAATCCAACCACACTATTCCTGCTATTTATGACATGCTGTGCTATTGAAGACCAGGAAGTATTCACAAGTTGGCTACTAATTGCGGCTGAGTCCAAAATTCTGGGAGGTAAATGCTGTTTAACTCTTTGATCCAGACACTGTGATGTTCTACCTATGTAGTCACATCCGCAACTACACTGAAATTTGTAAATTACAGAACTAATATGAAATGGAGGTAAAACATCCTTACGAATGGAGGAAAGAATTTGCCATGTAAAAAAATGTTACACGAACATTGGCAGAAAAATAACATTTGCCAACAGACTGAGAAATTCGCCTAGCTAAAACCTCACCATCTGTTCCAATGTAAGGTCGACAATTATTTAACTACTTGTGACTTAACCTTATAAAAATTATCGATGACATGACGCATAACAGAATCCAAAATGTCCAAAGGATATCCATTTTTGGAACATGTCATCTTAATAAAGTCTATTTCACCGTGAAGAAAGGAACTGGAACACATTTTTAAAGCCATTTCAGTTAAAATTTTAATTAAATTAACTTCACGTTGGCGTGTGGAAAAGGAATCCTAACGCATATACAATCCAGGAAAGTATCCTTTTTAGATACTGAATTCAAAAAGCCAGTACAATTCCTCTGAAGGAGAACGTTCAAAAAGCAAAGACAACAATTTGACTCGTTTTCAACGGTAAATTGTAAGGAAGGATGAATAGAATTTAATAGAGTGAGGAAAGTGTTAGCTTCTTTCTCATTATTAAAAAGACAAAAAGTATCATCCACATATCGATGATACATTAAAGGACGATCATTGCGAGAAAAAATCAAAGTCTCACATGAACCAACAAAAATATTAGCCTGCGATGGACCCAAAGGGGAACACATCGCAACCCCGTCAATCTGTCGATAAACAACATCATTGAAACTGAATTCGACAGACGATGTGGCGAACTTCATCAAATCAACAAATACGGTCTCCGGAAAATCTGGAGGAGACAAAAAGTAACGGTACAACATGTCACAACATATCTCTATTGTTTCAAATAAAGGAACGCAGGTGAGTAAGGAACAAATGTCAAACGAACACATAAAACCACTACTGGAAGAAAAATTTTGCGTAGATTCCACGATTGAAAACGAATCTTTAATACAAAAACTACTGTTTTTTTAAAGCACGGGACCACTCGTAAATAAATAAATAAAAACAAATTGAGTAATGAAAATCATTATTTAAATTTCTCTTCGGGCAAGCATGCTCATCTGGCATGTTATAGTCAAAATCATTTGGTCAGTAAACCAATCAGCCTTCTTCATGTGTCAGGTAGATTAAAGTAATTTTGAACTAAAGCCTGTCTTTTTTCTAAATCTTATGATTTAGACTCTTTCTGTTTTTAGGGCATAACTCAAATCAGTGGATTCTATTTCGTCACTTCTTTCTTCTTTAAAGCTATGCATTTTTATATTGATACACTGAGCCATTTCTAAATCTAAAAAAATGTCTATTTTCGTATCTATATATTTCGTAAACTTCGGTTGGTTCAATGCTAGATTGGTGAGAATTGGATGAAGATGATTATTTGAAGAAAGATAACAACATTTAAAAAGGTTTACGGAAATTAAATAAAACGACATATAATTATTGTTTAGAAAGTATTTAATAAAAATAGAGACGTAATGAAAAGCAATCTGTCAAAATGCTTAAAGCGTATAAAGAATTTATGAAACGAAATGGAAATTAACAAAACCACAAGAGAAAACGGCTTAAAAACAAAATAAGTGGGAAGAGAATTTCATGGAATAACGAACATATAGAAAAGACCAATAGAATAGATATCAAAGAATTGAATAGTGACAGAATTGCAGATGGATAGCAAGCAAGCATCATGACTTCTTTTATATACCGTTTAGGTTGCCGACGATCATGCATCTCCACAACTTCCTATTTTTTGTTGCTGTAAATAACTCATGACTCTTTACTATCCCATTTTTGTTTTTAATTTTTATTTTTATGCCACCTTTCTTATTTACGTGCAATGTACCACCTGGACAAAGGCGATCATGGCACTTCACAACTTCCGACATTTTGTTGCTCTAAATAACTTCTGACACTTTAATACCCTTCTTTGTTTTTCTTTTTTTCTAATATGTATATGCTTCTTCTTCTTATGTCTGCGTTGAATCCCTTCCGGTCAATCATGGCGCTCTACAGCTTCCAATCTTTTGTTGCTCTAAGTAACTTTTGGTTCTTTATTCTCCTTCTATGTCCTAGTTTCTACCATTCATTCAAGCAAATTTGTTCTTATATTGTCAGTTTTCATTTAAATTGAACTAATTTATATACATTTTGTTCATTTTGATTAAAATCTGTAATTTCTTGATTTTAAACGAAATCTTTAAAAGGTTTTCTAACATATTTCAGAGAAATTTTCACTTTCAAAATTATAGTTTATAGTTATAGTTTAATTATATGTAAAAAAAAAGTTTTAGTTTAAATTGACATCAGAAGCATGTGTATTTTTTATAATCATATCGCCCCAAGCAAGACATTTTACTTCCACTGTTGTGCAAGGAGATACATAGAAGGAAAGTTATGGGAAAGAGTGACAGGTTATAGGGGGTATCAGAAAGTGGGTAAGAAAAGGATGAGAATACTGATGAGAGTGGAGTAGACGAAAAAATGAGCACGAGAAAGAGGATGCATGTTAGTGAAATAGGAGATGACTATTGACTTTAGATTTAAATTCTTGGAGATTGTAGCTGTCGGGGAAGCAAGTAAACAGAAGGGAATCCCACAGGCGGGAAGTGCGAGAAAAAATGCTGATGAAGTAGAATTTGCGTTTACATTTTATTGGTTTCACAGTAAACGGGTGGGACCTAGTTGCTAATCTTGTGGTTCGAGTAAATTCATCTATAGGGGTTAAGTACATTACTCGACATTTTTTTTTTTTCTTCTCTTGGGTTCAGTATATCATATGTGTTAGATTTTCCAAATTAAATTTCCTCCTTGAATGCCACAGAAATTTAATAAATCACTTTAACAATAATGGCAAAAGGCTAATTAAGATGGAAAGTGCATATAGAGTGTTTTGTTTGTCAAACATTACGGTCATCATGTGGTGTTGTTCATGAAAAGTAGAGATGTGCTTCTATCCAGCAGTGTATTCATATTAGGGATAATATTTGCCCATTTCACAAACAAACACTAAACACTGAACTTATATATCTCATTACACGCCTGTCAACTGTATTTGTGTGCATGTTTCTGAAGGTGCTTTATTTTTGTGTGCATGATGTATATTTTTAGTGTATCTGCATGTGTTTTTACGTGTATGCTTTTTGTGTATGTATGTGCATGTTCTTGTCTACTTGCATGTGCATGTGAGGTAAACGTAATGGCATCATTGTCACGTTTCTATCACGACTGGAAAGAGAAATCCAGTCTTCTAGTCGAACGACGATTTCATCCGCTTGCCTGGATCTCATCAATGCTTATCGCCTAAAACACTTTTTTTTAAAAAATATTTTCATCGCATTTTACGCACAATACCATCTTTAATGCCTCATTTCATTCTTCTTGTACGGTTTTCTGTCTATCTTTCCTTTACAATTTGATAGACTTTTATAGACATGAGAATTTGAAGTTTACCACGATTTTACTTATGAATATTAATGAAATAAACATGAAATGTATCTTAGAAGATATGAATTCCTTTTCGAATACAAATCATAGATAAGTATCTTTAGTTTTTATTGGTAGAATATAAGGATAAGCGATTTTAATTTATTTATTTAGTCTCTATATGGGAACGAAAAATTATACACGTAATGATAAAGACACAGTTGAAATTTTCAGGAAATATTTTTTTATAACAATATCGCCCCAAGCATGGCAGTTTACTGTCACTACGGCGCAGGAGATTACGTAGGAGGAAAGTTATGAGAAAGGGTAACAGTTTATAGAGGGTATCAGGAAGTGGGTAAGTGAAGGATGAGAATACTGATGAGAGTGAAGTGGATGGAGAAAGGAGCATGAGAGAGAGGATGCAAGTTAGTGAGATAGGATGTAACTATTGACTTTACATTTACATTCTTGGAGATTGTAGCTCTAGTGGAAGCAAGTAAACGGAAAGAAATCCCACAGGCGGGAAGTGCGAGAAAAGAAGCTACTGGAGTAGAATTTGCGTTTACATTTTATTGGTTACACAGTAAAAGGGTGGGACCTAGTTGCTAATCTTGTTGCTCGAATAAATTCATATATAGGGGGCACCAGTAAGCTAAGTTCATCGGAGTAGAAGCCGTGAAAGTATTTGTAGAAGAGGCACAGGGAAGGCACATTGCGCCGGTGAGAAAGTGACTATATCTGAGCTGCCAAGTCGGAATCGATCACATTACAGATTCTTTGCTGGATTTTGTCAAGGACCCCTAGGTAGATAGCAGGAACACCCGACCAGATATGGCAGCAGTATTCAATGCACGTGTGGATGGTAGATTTAATGAAAAAAAGAGTTCGAGTATTTAGATTTTATAGGAAAAAGTGAAAACAACTCGCTTTATGTCGCTTCAATCTCTCTTTTGTAAAAATATATTTTTATGGTAACTGTGTTGAAAAGTATGTTACTGATGCCCGGAATTTATGAATTTAAACCTGCTACTAGATTGGTATATAAGTCCAACCATTGTACTGTTAAAATAGTGAAATCTAACCGTCTCTTTTACTCCAACGATTTATTTACTCGCACCGGTTACCTGTGGAACTTCTTTGTGTTAACTTGCCTCCCTGATAGATAGTGACTTAAAAATCTTAAATGCAACATCAAATTCCATCTTCTGTTTTCTTAAATGAACGGGATTCATCTTCTTTCCTTTCCTAAATCCTCCATATTTTTAGTCTTCTTTTTTACTTTTAATTTCACTCTTCGTTACTATTTACGCACTAATGTCATTCAAGCAGTAAAGGGATAGATTACATAAAATGTGTATAGGAGGATGTGAGCGTAAGTTAGCGATTATCGACGGCTAAAGTGGGATTGCCAAATCTCAGTCTATGCCGTTGAATTTACCTTCAGGACAAATACCCTGCGTGAAGTATGAATCTATCTCTTATCACCTCTAGCTACTGTTTAAATAGCTGCGAAGACGGAAATAGCTAGCTTTGGTATGCAAACCATATAAGAAGAATACCAATTTTGAATTTAAACTCAGTTGGGGTTGCAGCTTACAATATCAGTCTTTAAAAACCCACTTACTACAGAAACTACACTACCGGCCATAATTATTAGACAACCCCAGTTATTTTAAAAGAAATTATGTATTTCATACTATTTTTAGTATTTATTCCCAAGTCGATAATTCTAAATGAAAAAAGGAATGATTCTTTTTTCAATACAGCACAATAAAATGTGCATCATATGAACTGTTCTGGTGTTCAGTTTTTGTGCTCTCTTCCCCATGCTTGTCTCTTCTTTTTATTGGCTGGTCGAAGCAAAGGATTCCTGGCTGCCTTGCAAAATTTTCCAAAGTAATAATAACAAAAGAACCATTCTATTTTAATTTAGAATTATCTACTAGGCAATAAATACTAAAAATAATATGAAAATAGTATTTTTTTAAAAACTGGGGTTGCCTAATAATTATGGCCGGTAGTGTATATCAAAAACATTTGATATTGAGTAATGATGTTGAGTCTCTTTAACTAACTACAAGGATTAACATACGTCTGGAACTTTATTATATGCAAGTAAGAACAATTTATATAAAATGGATTTCAGTAAGAAAGAATTAAATATCTGTTGAATAAAATATTGAAGTTTAAAAAATATACATATCGATGCCTTCTTTTGTATGCATACAAAAAAATTACTAAAATTTTTCAGAAAATATGGAAAAAATTCTGATCAGAATTCCTCAAAGTCTATAAAAATCAATCAATGTTTGAGGTCATAAAATGATATAAAATAAAAAAGTAACTTATGTTGTTATACAAATTTAAATGACGTGAAAAGATTATAGAAAGATTTCGATTGATGCTTGTTGCAAAATAATTTTCAGTCTTTCGAAATTAGTTTTTCTAGTTTTGTAGACTCCATAATTATATGACTGAAAATAAATCTGATTCATAAAGTATGTCACTTGTAAAACTGTCTAAATTTCAATTATTTAAACGATACACAGCTTTTATAATACATGCGTTCTTGAAAGGAAAAATGTAGAGTCTTTGGAAATCTGTATAAGAGATTTTAAAGATACTTTTGTAGGAAAAAATCTTTTAAATAAGTAATTTCTTCAAATCATTATTGGTCGGATATATGACAAGTGACTTTACAAATAAAAACCTCTTGTTGTTCTTTTTTTTAATCGTATCACGCCGAGCAAGGTGGTAACGCCACTGATGTGCAGGGCGCTACGTAAGAGTGAAAAGATTGGAAAAGAGAAAGCCGGAAACCACATCCTAAACAGGAAACAACGGATGAGCCTCTTAACCTGTTCAATAGATGTGGGTGAAGTGTGAACCGGGTGATAGATAGATCTGTCTACTCCAATTGAAAAAAAAAAAAAGAAACCAAAGTGAGAAGATTGGAAAAGAGAAAGCCGGAAACCACATCCTAAACAGGGAAGGGATGAGCCTCTTGACCTGTTCAATAAACGTGGGTGGAGTGTGAACTGGGCGATAGATAGATCTATCTACTCCAATTGAAAAGAAAAAACCAAAGTGAGAAGATTGGTAAAGAGAAAGCCGGAAACCACATCCTGAACAGGGAACAAGGGATGAGCCTCTTAAACTGTTCAATAGATGTGCGTGGAGTGTGAACCGGGCGATAGATAGATCTATCTACTCCAATTGAAAAGAAAAAACCAAAGTGAGAAGATTGGTAAAGAGAAAGCCGGAAACCACATCCAAAACAGGGGACAAGGGATTAGCCTCTTAACCTGTTCAATAAACGTGGGTGGAGTGTGAACCAGGCTATAGATAGATCTATCTACTTCAATTGAAAACTAAAAAAAAACAAAGTGAGAAGATTGGTAAAGAGAAAGCCGGAATCTACATCCTAAACAGGGGACAAGGGATGAGCCTCTTAACCTGTTCAATAGACGTGGGTGGAATGTGAACCAGGCGATAGATAGATCTATCTACTCCAATTGAAAAGAAAAAAACAAAGTGAGAAGACTGGTAAAGAGAAAGCTGGAAACCACATTCTGAACAGGGAACAAGGGATCAGTCTCTTAACTTGTTCAATATACGTGGGTGAAGTGTGAACCGGGCGATAGATAGATCTATCTACTCCAATTGAAAAGAAAAAACAAAGTGAGAAGACTGGTAAAGAGAAAGCTGGAAACCACATTCTCAACAGGGAACAAGGGATGAGCCTCTTAACCTGTTCAATATACGTGGGTGGAGTGTGAACCGGGCGATAGATAGATCTATCTACTCCAATTGAAAAGAAAAAACAAAGTGAGAAGACTGGTAAAGAGAAAGCCGGAAACTACATCCTAAACAGGAAACAAGAGATGAGCCTCTTAACCTGTTCAATAGACGTGGGTGGAGTGTGAACCGGGCGATAGATAGATCTATCTATTCCAATTGAAAAGAAAAAAACAAAGTGAGAAGACTGGTAAAGAGAAAGCTTGAAACCACATCCTGATAAGGGAACAAGGGATGAGCCTCTTAACTTGTTCAATATACGTGGGTGGAGTGTGAACCGGGCGATAGGTAGATCTATCTACTCCAATTGAAAAGAAAAAACAAAGTGAGAAGATTGGTAAAGAGAAAGCTGGAAACCACATTCTCAACAGGGAACAAGGGATGAGCCTCTTAACCTGTTCAATATACGTGGGTGGAGTGTGAACCGGGCGATAGATAGATCTATCTACTCCAATTGAAAAGAAAAAACAAAGTGAGAAGACTGGTAAAGAGAAAGCCGGAAACTACATCCTAAACAGGAAACAAGGGATGAGCCTCTTAACCTGTTCAATAGACGTGGGTGGAGTGTGAACCGGGCGATAGATAGATCTATCTACTCCAATTGAAAAGAAAAAACAAAGTGAGAAGACTGGTAAAGAGAAAGCCGGAAACTACATCCTAAACAGGAAACAAGGGATGAGCCTCTTAACCTGTTCAATAGACGTGGGTGGAGTGTGAACCGGGCGATAGATAGATCTATCTACTTCAACTGAAATGAAAAAAGCAAAGTGAGAAGATTGGTAAAGAGAAAGCCGGAAACCACATCCTAAAGAAGGAACAAGGGATTAGCCTCTTAACCTGTTCAATAGACGTGGGTGGAGTATTCTATATGTGAGTTTTTATATTATTTTTCCGAGATTATATCTTCCGTAATTATATCTTCAGTAAGAAAAGTTAATTTAACCACTAGTCAAACAATTAAAAGTGTTAATTATCAAGTTGTCCTTGAAAGGAAACACGGTTAAGTCCTTGAAAATATGTGGGAGAGACCTTTATAAATAGTCTTGTGAAAACGAAAACAGTAAGATTACCCTGAGGTGTCGCTAATAGCTATCCGATGCACGTGGTACATCATTGTTGCGAGAAATTAGTTTATTGTGTTGAAATCATCAGTTTGACTAGGGTGCTAATTGAGACAAATGATAATTGTTGTAAAAAGATACGAACAATAAATAAGGGCTTGTGAAAAAGGAAATGTTCATTGAAATAAAAAGAAAACAAATCAGTTCGAGAATAACCAGCTCTAAGTAGAATCTGATCTTCGAATATTCAAACGAAATGGTTCTAACTGGTGGCCATTTTGTTCTTTTTCTGCATGAATTGACAAAATGAAGCAGAAACACAAAAAGCAAATGCTGTTTTATAACGGAAATGTCCAAATTACAAGCAATTCATGCAAGGACGAAGTTGAAAATTATGAAACAAAGGCAAAGGGTAATTGAATCCCGTGTCGTACTGGAGTTAAGTAATTAAGATGTTAAGGTAGCGAAGACGCCACACGTGTTTCTAATGAAGCGCTTTCGTGAACTGAATTTGAAGTAACAGGGGAAAAGGAGGTACGTTTGCAATATTGGAATATTAAAAGAAATAAGTGAAGAAAACAAGAAAGAAAATAGACAATAATTGAAAGAGAAAAAATAATATACATATATGTGTGTGTGTGTGTGTGTATGTGTGCGTGTATCTATATGTGTGCGTGTATGTGTGTGTGGATGTGTGTGTATATGCGCGTGTGTCTATATGTGTGTGTGTATGTGTGTGTATATGCGCGTGTGTCTATATGTGCGTGTGTATGTGTGGGGGGTACTTACTTAGAGAGAAACAGAAAAAGGGAAGAGAAAATAAAAAGAAAATGATAGTTAAGATATAAAGTAAACAGAAATTAAAATATCTACATTTCAAGCAAGAGAGAAAGAGAGAGAGAGGGGGTAACAGAGAGAAAGAGAGAGAGTAAGAAAAAGAGAGTTATGAAGAGAGAAAGGAAGAGAGAAAAGAGAGAGTCAGTGTGGGTGTAGCAATCAAGACTGTATGGTGACCATTATTTTAACTTCTGAAAGTCATCTTTTGATCTTGGTTTGAGGATCGAATTAGGATGTGTAACTGACAGACACGATACAGTTTTGATTGTTATGTCGATGTTGTCTATATTTATAAGCGTTTTGTCTTCGATGCTGAACACTCCTTCCTTATATATATATATATAAATGAATAAGGAATGAAGAAAATAATTGCAACATTAAAACATTAATATAAAACAGTGCTCAATATAAAATACAATGAATATTTAGTATAAATTATACTTTAGAACATGTACAAACTATATATATATGTGTGTGTGTGTGTGAGTGTACCTGTGTGTGTGCGAGTGTGTATGTGTGTGTGAACGTGTGTCTGAATAAACAAAGAGACTAAATGATGAATAATGGTAGAAAACATTATGGAGAAGAAAGATACACGAACATCCAAATAAAAACACACACACACACACACACACACACACATTCAAACGCGTGCACATATACACATAGTATATGCGATAGATAGATAGATAGATAGATAGATAGATAGATAGATAGATAGATATGAACAGGCTAACATAGATAGATAGATAGATAGATAGATAGATAGATATGAACAGACTGAGATAGATAGATAGATAGATAGATAGATAGATAGATAGATAGATAGATAGATATGAACAGACTGAGATAGATAGATAGATAGATAGATAGATAGATAGATAGATAGATAGATAGATATCAAGTTGTAAGTCTAACTCAGAAAGAAAACCATTAGTAAATTTTTTATCTTGTGGTAACTATCAGTTCTTATAAAATTAGAAAACTAATTTAGATTTCTGGCATATTTTCTGTGCATGTGAAGACCCCCCACAACGTAAGAGGCGTGTAACAAATCTAGAAATAAACAAAACAGAGGCCCTAGCAGTCATAATGCATCTGAAAAATAATGATATGACCCCTTTGGAAAGTCACGATGGCGTGGTACCGACACTTGATGAGGACTTCCTTTTTCAACAGTGAAAAAGTGTATTGCGGGATACTAGCGTGGCAGGGTCTGCACAGAAGATCATCCTCGTTCTGGTCGTCCAAAAACAGCAATCCCTGATGAAGTTGATACCATAGTTTTGGATGGCAGATATCTTACTGTCTAGAAGATAGCGAAATCTATAGGCGTTAGGTCTGCTTCAGTCCATCCTGTTTTAACTAAGATCTTGGAGATGAGCAATATGTTTGTACAATGTTAACCAAAATGCAGACGCAATGTAGGAGCTGAAAGCGTTAACATTTCAAAAACACTTCTGATTCTATTCCAGGTTACCCTGAAAAGCTCCGCCTCAGATTAATAACTCAACATGAAATCTGGGTTCATTACTTTGAACCCGAATCAACGATTTAAAGCAAACAGTAGAAAAACATTGGTTTTTTACCCCTAAATTAGTTGAAATATCTAGTCTCTGTTGATAAGGTAATGAAAACTATTAATGGACATTACTATGCATCGGAATTAAGAAAACTGAAGGAAGCAATCAAATCGAATCGTAGAGAGGGGCTTAAGGCAAGTGTTCTTTTACTCAAGGAGAACGCAGCAGTTTACACTGCTCAGATTGCAATCGATGAAACAGCCAACAAGTCCCAACTTATGGGAACAATGATGAGAATGTATGTGCTGCAGAGGAATTTTTAGAGGAGAACGACACCACATTCTTCCCTGTTGGGATTACAGTGCTTACGTATCGTTGCACTAAATGTATTGATGTTATGAGGGACTATATATTAAAAGATAGTGAAAAAATATCTTCTTTCTGCACCTCCTCCTAGGCGAGGCATAGAACAATTTCCTGGTAATGCCCCTCGTAAATGCAATATTCAAAAGTAATCGACTGAACAGATTGATTGTCGTGTTCATTAATGTGCATGGTTGGACATTATAACCTCTTCTAGAATCACTCTTCGAGGGAAAAATGGATTAATATAATCACTCTTAACGTTAGATTTAGCGCTTGACAAAGCTACTCTGTGGCCGAGCTGGATCTAACGATGCTTTCTCACTAAACGGAGGGATGCAGTTTCGAATGATACCGGAGAGATAGTATTTTTCTTTAGTAAGATTTCTCGAATATTCGAGCCGGTGAACGAATAAACATAAATTTTAATAAATAAACAGGGCGTTTACTCAGATACGAGTATTAACTAAAAATAACATTTAAAGGGATAAGAATTAGTCGAATTAATAAATAAAAACTTATTAATCCTTTAAAATTTTATATATATATATATATATATATATATATATATATATATATATATATATAAGCCTGTTTTGCTGTATCACGGCTCATCATTGTGGCTAGACATCCACTTGCTTTTAGCGGGGATCGAAATATATATATATATATATATATATATATATATAGTCATCCGCAGACAGATCTGTTTTGCTGTATCACAGCTCATCAGTACGGTTAGACTCCGATTGCTCCTTAACCCAGGCTCGAAACCCGACCGAATTGGCGTCAGTCGGCGACTCTATAGGGTAAGTATGGATGCAAAAAATTCCGTATCCAAAGAAACACTGTTCTTTAAAAATGTACTCAATACAAACTAGACCGAACAATATTTATTTAGAATTTATAACATAAATATGTTATAATATCATTTTGTTTCAACACTAACCGTTTCTTTTCAAGTGATGACTTTTATTTCAAGTTGGAGTGTTTTAAAAGGTTCAAGACAAGCCAAAATCTCTTAATCAGGAAGACATTATTACATAGACAGAGTGGACCAATCACAAAAAAGCTAGTTCTAATCTGAAGAATACAAGAACAGACACTAAAGATAATTTATTGGGCCTTAACTTTAATATTTGATTAAAATAGAGATCAGCATTATTAGTTGACTATTAGATTCAATTTACTTCATTTTATTTTTATTACGAAATTTCAATTCTGACTTTAACAAAAGCATTAAGCACACATACACATGTATGTAGGGAAATATACGTATGCATGTGTGTATGTGTGTAATTATGTAAATATATGCGTGTGTATGTGGATATAAGTAAGTATACGTGATTGTGTTAATATGTAGACTTATACGGATATACGTATTCATGTGCCTGTCAGTGGGCATGTAATGAGTTTATGGTCACTATCCAAGAAGGATGACCCCTTTTCAACCGGTCTAGAGATCTAGATTTATCAAAATCCACCATCTATGAGCAATTAGTGAAGTCTGGGTACTTAAATCGATACGAGTTTTAGATACCATATGGGAGTAAAGAATCTTTCGGATCACATTTCTGCTTATGTTTGCTGTATAAAGCAATGAAAATGCACCTTTTTATAAAATTATGGTGGGTGATGAGAATTAAATTGTTGGCAACAATGTTCAGTGAAAAGGATCCTGATTTTAGCGACGTGAGCCAATTCATCTACCCCAAAACAGGTCTTCACCCTTAGAAATTCATACTGTGCATCTTGTTGGATTCAAACTTGTTGTGGCCTAGTTGCGGCCAGAAATAAAGACCCAAAGATGGAATAGAGTTAAACAAATATACTTCACAAATATAGTAGTACAAACTCATACAAATGAGAGATTATTAGTGTGACTATTAGTCTAACTGTAAGAGATATCTGATAAAATAGATTCTGCTCTCACTCTCTGCTCTCTGCAAAGTAGACCTGCTGCTTATAATTTGAAAGAGTTCATGTGACATTTAGGTAAATCACCATAACAAAAATGGAATCAATTTATTTTGAAAAGGGCTGCTCACAAACAGACGAATTAAAGGCACCATAAAAATAAATAAATAAACCAAAAACAAATAACAGAATTGGCGAATAGAAAAGATGTGCTTCTCCATGAGGATAATGAGAGACCTCTTCATTTGTTTGGTGATTCTCCTAAAATTGTAGCAGCTTGGCTGGTATGTATTTCCCGACTCGCTATATTCATCACACAGCTCCTTCCGATTTTCGTTTATTAAGGACCCTTGCAAATTAATCTCAGTGGTGACATTTTAATGCTTTGGATGACATACAAAACACCTTAATAGTTTCTTTGCTGTGAAATCATCAAAATTCTGGAAAATTCAGGAATCTTTAAGTTGAAGGAAAAATTAAAAAGATTTGCGCAACAAAACTGTATTTAGTTGAATAATGATATAATTTTGTAATTTCCTTTAAATATGTAAACACTTTTTAAACAGCCCAGTATATAATATTCACAGATAGAAGAAAATTACAGACAAAGCATATTCAGAAACTTGCATTACTCGTATCACTTTATTCACAATGCAAAAATAAAGGCACAGAATATATACAACCACAACAAAAGAAACACTGTTAACAATAATAATCTAAACAATAACAAATACATCATACTACCAACAAACTCAATTGCACTTGTATTTTTTAGGAAGTAAATGCAAATTAGCATTTTATCAGTTTTTTATAAAAAAGTTGTATGTTTAATCTTAATTTTAAGTTTAGAGGATCGGTTTTTTTCTTTTAATTTTTTTTATATATATTTTTTCTATAAATTATCGTTTGGAATCCTATTTATTTCTTTTTATTTTTTATATATTTTATTTATTTAGATATTTTTGCTGGTATTAGATCTTACTTTAAGGCTTTATTAGATCGGTTTTCTCTATAGCATTTATTATCTTTTATAATAAAAATATCTACTCCAATTTTCCGTATTCTTTAGTGTGATTGTATGGTTAGATCTTACGTGTGCTTACAGTTTATTTTTGTGTATGATATAATTATTCTGAAGTAGTATATTTAATCTTAACTTTGAATATATGAATTTTGATTCTTTTTTGAGTTTGGGAGCCATTTGATTTTTCCAGTACGGAGTATTTTTGTATTTACGTAAGGTTATTGCGTTAAGTAAGGTTATTGGTGTAGGCTTTAGTGATAGTTTGGGAGATTTTTTATTTCTTCAATTTTACGTTTTATTTATTTAGATGTTTTTGTGGGTATTAGACCTTCCTTTAAGGATTTATTGGATCGATTTTTTCTATAGCATTTTTAATCTTTCATAATAAGAATATCTAATCAAACTCTTAGTATTTCTTAGCATGATTGTATGGTTAGGTCCCTAATGTGCTTGCAGTTTACTGCAAGAAATACTAAGTGTTTGATTAGATATTCTTATTATAAAAGATTAAAAATGCTATAGGAAAAACCGATCCAATAAATCCCTAAAGGAAGGTCTAATACCCACAAAAACATCTAAATAAATAAAACGTAAAATTAAAGAAATAAAAAATCTCCCAAACTATCACTAAAGCCTACACCAATAACCTTACTTAACGCAATAACCTTACGTAAATACAAAAATACTCCGTACTGGAAAAATCAAATGGCTCCCAAACTCAAAAAAGAATCAAAATTCATATATTCAAAATTAAGATTAAATATACTACTTCAGAATAATTATATCATACACAAAAATAAACTGTAAGCACACGTAAGATCTAACCCTACAATCACACTAAAGAATACGGAAAATTGGAGTAGATATTTTTATTATAAAAGATAATAAATGCTATAGAGAAAACCGATCTAATAAAGCCTTAAAGTAAGATCTAATACCAGCAAAAATATCTAAATAAATAAAATATATAAAAAATAAAAAGAAATAAATAGGATTCCAAACAATAATTTATAGAAAAAATAATATAAAAAAAAAATTAAAAGAAAAAAACCGATCCTCTAAATTTAAAATTAAGATTAAATATACAACTTTTTATAAAAAACTGATAAAATGCTAATTTGCATTTACTTACTAAAAAATACAAGTTTAGATTTCTTGAAATAAGTTCGCCTAAATACAATAATACTGCAAACTTGAATATAAAATAAAGAAATATAAAAAAAACCCTATCTCGCTAAAATAAAAATAGGAAAAAAGAAAAAGAAAATAAAAAAAATATTCCATACCAGAAAAATCAAAATTGGAAAGAAAAAACACCTCACCCTTATCACGTCTATCTAAGAAACCCCAAAGTGAAAACCTAGCCACACGATCAAAGAAAATACATGAAATAGAGCCGCTAACAACAGACATCAATCAATTAAACGATAGCCAACCATAAAGCTGTTCTAAACATTCCTAAGGTCAGCAAACAGAATAAGGTCTTAAATCACACACCCAAAAAGAACCCCAACACAAACACACAAAACTGACCACTCCACACGCCGCTCTCTTAGAAATTCTAACCAAAAGATATACCCGACCGATAAAAAGTACATTCCAACAGATAATAGCATTAATCACCAATTTCACACTTACACACCAGGTTCTTCAAAAGTCTAACGGTCAAAACAAAAGACACATTCACTTAATTATCAATAACCCCAACCAACCCCACAAAAACAACGAACCAAATATAAACAGAGGATGATTCCAAACTCTTACTCTTTCCTTCTCCCGATGATATGCTGGAGTCCAAACATTGAAACAACCGTATGACTGTAGAGAAGAGGACATATACATAAAAAATTATGTATATGTTCTAAAACATAATTTATAATATATATATATATATATATATATATATATATATACGGCAATGAACAAATTGAATGAAATTAGGAAACATTGACAAGAACAATAAAATTGTGCTTGCAAGCTAACAATCTCTAATTAATACGAATTTGAAACAGTTCTTTTGAGTAAGCTTATTATGTTTATCTACATTTTTTGGATTGTCTTGTATGCTTTGAAAAAATGCTAATCATTTTAGTGTACATTTTTAACGACAATAGGAAGAGGTGAATAAAAGTAACAGTGCGGAATGAAAAGGAAAACAGAAGTTCTGAATGGCTAGAGAACGGAAGAAAAAAGAAAAGAAAAGAAAGCATATAAGGGAGGTTATCTATTCAAAGGCGTAATTAAAGAAAAACAAGGGAGTTCATCGAACGCATAAACATGGCCGATCATACAGACAAAGTACATAATTGCGAATGAAGAAACATGGAAAAGGGAAAGATACAAAAAGAAGGACTAAACCATTGAATGAAAAAGAACGAGATAAATTTACTGGATATAAAAAAAGGTGCTGGATTAAGTAGATAAACGTGACTGCTTATTACAGATAAACTTTTACGTTATATGCGATATAATCCCTGGTCAGTTTGTGCAGACATATAAACAGGCCCCTTAGACAAATGAATTGTTATTTTAAGAGAAGAATAACATTTACGAGCGGTGAAATTCAAAGGGAAGAAACCCTGACGTGACAGGGAAAAGTTTATGTCTGGAATGTACACATCCATTTAAACATCTCAACAGTTTGCAGGATTTGATGTAAATTTTCATAGAGAACATTATTGCGCATTAATAAACATATAATCTCCTAATGATACCACTATGTTATCATGAGTACTGTGTGTCCCTTTCATTCACAATAATGTGAATCACTGTTTTGCATACCTGTTGGGATAATTTTATTCCAAAGAAAGCGAAACCTTTTGAAAGATCGTCGTATTCTTATGATTTGTTTAAAGACAAAAGTAGTCTTCGAAATTTAATTTATTAAGAAAACATTGCGTGATAATAGCTACACTCTTGGTACATTAAAAATAACTAATTTTATTGACCCTAATAAATTTCCTGTATTTTGCTGTTGCTCAGAAATGGTGAAATTTGTTAATCAAATATCTTCACTTTTGAAAAATGTTTATTTGTGCTAATTTCAAGTGTGGACCCTTTTGCACAGCAGATGTCATCATCTGAATTTAATTACTTGCCTTTTTAAATATCAGTGTGACTATATTGGTAGATCTAATTAGAGATTACGAATAATAATAATTCAACATATTTTGATTGTTAGTATTTCCAAAGGACGATTCAGTAATTTGCATAAATGTGTCATTACATCCAAGAATGCACCATCTAAATATCTGTTGCACAACCAATAATTAATGTGTTCTATCATAAATATCTATTCTCAGTTTGTAATCGAGCAAATTCTGGCTTTACCCTGAAAGTATTTTAGACTATATACACTAAAATTTAAACCAACGTTTTGTACACAGTAGTGATTTTGGATGTGCGTTGTGATGCAGTGGATATCGTCTCGGAACGAGAAATCGGGGAGCCGAGTTCAAATTCCAGTTGAGTTCATTGCATTCACTTACGCGCAAATACCCTTGGGAAATGTATTAATCCGTCTCTTTCTTCCAGTTATGGGTTAAATAATAGGACAAATTGGGTTCTATAGCCTTGGTCGGCAACCAGTCTACTGCAGAAAGCAATGACAACCTACTGCGGGATAATCTTTCGAGACATAATCGCCCAAGCGTGTATCGCGTATGGCACTTAACTGACTGACTGAGTGATTTTGGGGTTTTAATATAATTTACCTCTTATCTTGATTAAATTAGTTATATTATTATAATATTATTATAATATTATTATAAAACATTTTAATGTTCTTACTTGTTTTATATCATTGTACAATTATTATTATTATGTTGTCATTTTTCATCATATTTTTATTTCTGCTATGGTCGCACTACCTACCAAGTCTGTGGAAAGATCTAAAGCAGGTCGTGGTGTGTGGTTATGGCTCCATTTTTTGTTTTTTCTATCTCCCCTTATATCCCTAGCGTAACATAGACAAAGTTCTATTTAGTGTGTGGGCTGTAATTAACAAGACAATTTTTTGTATATCTCTTAAGCCGGGGTTTTCAGGGATTTTTCAATGTGTTATTTTGTTCCATTTTTTATCATTTCAAGTGCACCTACTCTCACTGGCACGATTATTGTTTTCAATTTCAACATTTTTTTGCATTTCAATTTCCAAGTCTTTATATTTTGACAGTTTTTCGAATTCCTTGGTTGTTATGTTACAATCCACTGGACAAGCCATATCAATTAATAGACAAGTTTTTTTCCTTTTGGTTATTAGCAATAATGTCCGGCTTATTTGCTTCAATTTTCTGTCTGTGTAGATGGTGTAATCCCATAGAATGGTGACATCTTCTATTTCTGTAACCAGTGCTGGGTGATATTCATACCAGTGTTTGTTTACATATTTTACATAGTGTTTGCACATTGTCCAATGTAAATATTTCCTCACTCTATCGTGAGGATATTTATATTCATTTGGGGCAAGTACAGAACATCCTGAGATTAGATGGTCTATTACTCCTTTGTATTTATCACAGAAATTGCATTTTGGATCCACATTATTATGTATAATTTTTGCTTGAAAGATCCGAGTCAAAAGACTTTGGTCTTGCGCTGCAAAAATGAAGTCTTTAGTATCAGACTTTAATCTAGATGCCCGTAACCATCGATGAGTATTAACTTTATCAACACTGGATTTATTAGCACGTTATGGTTATTGGCCATGCAGAGATTTGTTTACCAGCGTTGATTCATCTGTTCAAGAGCTTTATCCGTGGCTTTCTTTTTCATATTTCTTGCCTCAATAGTTGGTTCTTGGCTTCCGTTTTGCTTTTCTGCAGAAGTGTAAATCTTTTTTTTATTTACTGCCTTCTTTCATTATTGAATATTTTTTCTTTCTGTTTTCATGTTGTTTGACTAATTGTATCATCTACTCCTTTGTTGTTTCTATGTATGTTAGTAAGATATAGTTGTTGTCTTGTATGACAATTCTAGCTGAATAAGACCTCTTCCACCTTCTTTACGGTCTACATCCGCCTTTGGATGTTGTATTTTATGCTTAGAAAGAAGATTTCTTGTTTTAGAATCCATTCGTCTGATGTTTAGAGTCCAGTTCAAGATGTTGAAACTATATTGGACCACTGGGATGCCAAAGCTATTAATGGCCATAATTCTGTTTTGAGAATTCAATTCAGTTTTTAATATCAGTCGTAGCGTTCTAAAGTACACATTACGCACTATTTCTTCCATTTATATGGTGAATTTTTCACTCTCATTTACACCTAGATATTTACAAGCTTCTTCTGGCTCTAAACCTTTTATTGTTACAGCAGTGCCTAAACTAATTGAGGATGTTTGTTGTAGTGATCCTCGTAAAATTCTAGCTTTAGCACATTTATTCAAATTGAATTTCATTTCAATGTCTTTACTGAAGCATGTTATTGTTTTGTACTGTAAAACCTCTCAGCTCATTATCATTCTTAGCATACAACTTTAAGTCATTCATGTAAAATAGATGGCTTATTTTCTTTTGAGGTATTTTATAACCACATTCTGTCTTATTAAGTTGATTGGTTAATGCTATTAATGATATGTAAAATAATAAGGGATGCATAGAATCACCTTGAAATATACCTCTTTTGATGTTTATTTCACTAGATTTATAGGTTGCATTTACATGATTGAGGTAAAGGGTTGTTTTTCATATCGACATACATTGTTTGATGAAATTGATGATGACGGGTAATACCTTATACATATTTAATATTATGATACCTTATACATATTTAAAGTCTTTAAGATCCAGGAATGTGGTAGACTATCGAATGACTTACGATAATCTATCCAAGCAGTACTAAGATTTTTTTGTATTATTATTATTATTATTAATAATAATATTACTATTATTATTATTATTATTATAGAATGCTAATTGTGAAAATTATATTACAAACAATTTAAAGCGATAAATTGAATGTGCGTTGTGGTGCAGTGTATATCGATTGGAAATGACAAATCGGGGAGCCGAGTTCGAATTCCAGTTGAATTCCTTGTATTCACTTACGCGCAAATACCCTTAATTAATTATTAATCTGTCTCTTCCCTCCAGTTATGGGTTAAATAATAGGAAAGATTGGGTTCTATAGCCTTGGCTAGGAACCAGTCTACCGCAGCAAGTAATGGCAACCTACTGCGGGATAATCTTCTACCCAGTCAGTCATGTCTCTTCCGAGACATGATCGCCCAAAGCGTGTATCACGTATGACACTTAACTGACTGAAAGTGATAATTAATTTTGAGAAGTATTATCATTTGATTATTGTTTATATCACATTATTTATCGACATAATTAGACGTAAATGTAAATATTTTATTTTATTTAAAAACGCATAGAAAAACAATTTAGGCACTTCAACTGGTTGTAATGGTTAGCAAGTTTGTCTCGCGAGAACCTGTTACAACTGAGTAGTGGCTTCAGTCTTCACTGGGTAGCACTATATTTTCGGCATTGTGCTATAGTAAGAGGCACCTAGAAATCAGCACGTACAAAAACAGTTTAAAATGACGTATTATTAAATTATTGTTGATAATAAGTCTCTTGCAATTTGTTTTGGTAAACCATTGCATCATTCCGACCTTTTAGCCCAGATTTGGTAACTTCGAAATTTAACCGAAAAGGAAATTGCCATTGGAAGAAAGGACATGAGCTTCAGAGTTTGTTTTTAATTAGAAAAGACTTTGAAGAATTAATATTTCACGTCCTAGAGTGACTAATTTGAAGAGAAATAAAGCAACATTTCCCCGTATAAGCTCTTTTTTGTGAATATTAAATGGCTTGATTCATTCTGTAAAGATCTCATAATTAAATGAAAAAAATTCAACCAACGTAATTCGTGGAAGGCTATACAAAAATGGAGTGCTATGTGAAGAAGTAAAGAGAACTAAAAAAATATTATAATGCCAAAAACAAGTGGGAAATTGAGCTGAAATATGCATTATATATTATATCTTGTCAAAGAATTTCAAGCAAAAAAAGAAATGACAATGAATACAAGAAGAAAATCATTTCAGAAACCATTAAAAACGAAATGAAAACTTTGCATAACAGTTTATATTTAAGTGTGCCTAAAAGCGTTTTGTCGACACAATTACTGCTATACCGCCTCCCAAATAATTAATTTATTCATTGTAGCAAAATTTATTTTTATAGAGTAGATTTGACGAAAAGGTTGCGTTTTATTCTTTGCAATTCAGAACATGTTTTAACTGATTATGAGACTCGTTACCATTTCTGAATTTCTCGACTCAGCTCAAGTATTGACGCCACAATAAAAAAAACATTCCAGAGGATGAGTCATGTTACTAGACTTTTAAGAAAACAAGGACTCTCTAGTAAACAAAGAAGTTACTTTATATCATGAAAATATGTTTAGAATTTAAAAAAATCTTTCTTTGGAAGTGACGTAGTACTGTAAAGGTTTATCATAAATTTGTTCCCATCAGCCACCACCACCACGACCACCACGACTACCAATAACAACAACAACAACAACATAGTTCAATATGTAGATACTTTTCAATTTGGATATGTTTCAATGCATCATTCAAACGAGTCAGTTGCTTATGTTTGTACCAATTACTAACGGCTTATCAAGGTACTTGAAAGGCATCATAGATAAGACCTTTTGAAAAGAACAAACAAACAAAAAAGAAACAGAGAACTTTTACCAAACTGACAATACGTTTCATGTTGAAATGTTAAAGTTTCTCTTAGATTTAGCCCTAAATCTGTACGATTTGCTGGCGGCAATGGTATTATTCTGCCGTTTTCTTAAAAGAAAACATTTGACTTGCGAAAGAAGCAAGAAGAAACATTGACATGTTTAAACTGTGATTAATTAGTTTTTCTTTAAATTCTTCCCATAACTTCTGAGCGAGAGTTAAATGCATACGTGATCGACGCTTCGGCGGTCGTATCTCGAAAGAGACATGACTGACTAGACAGAATATTTTCACGCAGTAGATTACCAATACTTTCTGCGATAGGCTGTTTGCCAAAAAAAGACTATAGAACCGAATCTGTTTTGTTATTTTACCCATAGCTAGAGGACAAAACGACGGATTCAAACCTTTCCCAAAGGTATTTGCACGTAAGTGAATGCATCGAATTCAGCTAGAATTCTAACTCGGCGCTCCGATTTCATGTGCAGAGCTAATATCTACTGCACTAAAACGAACATCCGATGGTAGAGAAAAGCAAAAAACCGCCAACAATATTTTCTATATAGTTCAAGGATTTTCCAATAATAGTGCAGAAAATAAGACATTTACTGCAGTTTCAGTGATCATTGTAGTCGAGGTATATTTCGTACATATTCCTATACATACATACATACATACATATATATATATATATATATATATATATATATATATATATATATATATATATATATATATATTCGAAACGTAAACTAATTATCTTCTAAAAGAGTAATGCAATTTATATATAATCTGACATTACGTCATTAAGGTCTTCCATGGCTGAGTAGTCTAAAAATAGATTGAGTTTAAAAGATGTTTACATTTCAGGAAACGTGTTGGAATGTACATTACAAATCTTCGGAAACATAGGCCGGTAGACGTAAATTCACACTGAATGTTAACATATACTAAATATTCATTAAATATAACATTAAACTCATAAGAAATATGTTTGGACATCTTCAAGCGAACGCAAATATCTATATGATATTGTAAAACATAAGTACGAGATTAAGAAATTTGTCATTTGCTTAATTCTATTTTACATGACAATCACATTCACACAAACCCAACACACATATATATATGAAGAGACCAGCGTGGTCAAAACCTAGGTAAGAAGTAAGTGGTGTGTTCAGTTCTTTGACATATTGCTAGCTCTGTATCTTCATTTCATTTATTTTTATTGTGTATTGAGCACTTTTTTCGATCTACCTTCTGCTAGTCTAACCGGCCACTATTTTACTGATATATATATATATATATATATATATATATATATATTAGGGAAATGTATATAACTAAAATTTCCCTTCTCTGATTCCATGTGCCTATGGCTAAAGGCTTAGCGACTCCGACTGACATCAAATCGGTCGAGTTTTGAAGTTGATGTCTAAACACACTGATGAGCTGTGGAACGAAACAGGCTTTTATGTGGATGACGTATATAATATATATATATAAATATTTGAAGTAATAATTTGTTATTAGAGTTTATACTAAAAAAATTATCGCTACACGAGAGCTGTCGTGTTTTGATGCTGTTTGTAGCCCCTATCCAATCCTATCCATCCGGTGCAGCAACGACCAGCAACTCAGGCCCCATCCCCTGACTTACGTATTGTTAACCGCATGCACCTAAGACTCAAGGCTACGAACGGTGGACACAGTTCAATCAACAATAGTCACGCGGTAACCCAAGAGATCGTTTTGAAATGTAAAACAACACAAGTAAAAGTTGTCAGACTAATTCAACTTTTTCGCTTTATATTTTGTCATCCTTGCCTTTCCGTTGTCACTTCACTTTTTCTTAAAAGTCCACAGAGTCGGTCGCAATAATCGGCCCCGCGAGATATTCAAAGCTGAAAACAAATGCGGCAAGTTAACCGACGAAACGACGCCTTTTTTAAAGTCGTAAAGACGAAACGCACATTTGAGAAACGGGTCTGAAGAAAATGTGAATTTTATTGTTGACAACACCGTTTGTATCACGGAAATGACAACAGGAGAAGACGTGGGATTTGGCGTTAAGAAAACCGAACGACTGTGAAATAAAAAAAGCCATTAACATTCATCTATTACGAGTTGTCACAGAGGGAAAACTTTCCTGAAAGTGGTTATAAAAATGGTATGATAATTCATGGGCTAGACGATTGGGTTAAAAATAAGATTTAAGAGAATAAATTTTTATGACAATACCAAACTTATTTTCTTCTGATGAATACTGTAATGTAATCGAAAGCTATAAACATAAAAAAAAACGTACAGCGTTTTATATTCTGATAAATATTAGCAATGATCAAAATAAAAGGTATTATATCGTCTGGAATAAGATACTTTCATTATCTAATATATATCAGATGCTATTCTTATTTTGGTAGTAATTTTTATTATTTGTCTGAAACTGGTTTGAGAACTCCACGCCTACGGAGTTCGAACCATACATACGTAGTCCGGTTCCTCAATTCTAGATTATACAATCTGAAAAAAAACCATTTAATTTTTTTTTATGCACGGAAAATATGTTAACAAGAAAAAACACTTCTAAATAAGTTTTTTTACGATATTTTAATTTTTTATACATTTCTAATTAAATAAATTGTTTCAATTAAGAAAGCGATTGAAAATAGAATAAATAAAACAAAAATTACGAAACAAAAAATAATACGAGTGAACCTCTGCCGTAAAAAATGATGCCCAAATATTGGAGAGGATTATTATATATATATATATATATATATATATATATATATATATATATATATACTAGCAATATAGCCCGGCGTTGCTCAGGTGTAATGAAATAATTAAAACAAATCCAGGGTCGTGGAGCTCAGACTCTTTAGACGTTGGCACGAAAGACTAAAAAGCAATAGTTGTTTCCAGTTAAAGCGAAACCGTAGACAGAAAGAAAAATTAATGGATGTAAGTCAAATTTTGATTTCTTGGTATCGATATCATATAAATTTTTTTTGTCGTAAACTGAATTTTGAAGGCTAAATAAGTCCTCTGAGTAAATAGTATCATGGCTGAGACTAAGAACTACAATTATACTTACTTAGAGCCAAACCTGAAGCAAAAACTAAAATAAAAGTGCTGAAAAAAATACAGACATGCAAGTAGATAAACAGACACACACACACAAACATCTTGCCTTTTAGATATATTTGGAAAACGCCCAAACCTCTCTGTGTCCCGTTCACTAACATTCGCGGTATCCGCACTAAGCTTCCTAGCGTAGAATCATTCCTCCAAACTAACTCACCTGATATCTTAGCCCTGTGTGAAACTAACCTTGACCCATCCCCTCCTCTGAGTTCTATGTTCCTGGTTACCTTCCCCACTTCAGGAAGGACTCCAACGTCTAGATGCATGGGCTTGGTGTATATATCAGCGAACAACTCCCCCTATCTAGAGTAACATCTCTTGAATTCCTGGACCAGTCTTTCATGTGCTTCCGTCTCTCACTAATAAGCTCCGTCAGCTATCTCTTCTTCCTCTACCGCTCCCCCTCCTCCTCTGGCTGTTCAGTACTTGACAGCATCTCTGACAATATCGACAAGGCCAATTTCTTTTCACCCATCTGCCCATATTTTCGTGTTTGGTGACTTTATAGCCCACCACACTATGTGGCTTGAGAACTCTGTAACCGACACTGCTGGTGTCCACACCTTTAATTTTTCAATCTCCCAATCCCTTACGCAAGTAGAGGACTACCCCACGCGTTTCTCCAATAGCCCTAACGGAAGGGACTCACTACTAGACCTCTGCTCCACTTCCACCCCAGATTCTTGCACCACCAGACAGCTCTGCCCTCTCGGAAATTCTGACCACGCCGTAGTTTCTGTCAACATCTCGTTGCACTCCACCCCTACCCAAGAAACCCAGACCAGCAGAATATCCTACTGCTATCAAAGAGCAGACTAGGATTCGTTCCGTGACTTCCTCTGCGACGTCCCTTGGAACAATGTTTTTAGTCTTCCCGTCGAAGACTGTGCATCAGAGGTCTCCTCCTGGGTTAAGGCTGGCATCGATTCTTTCATCCCTCAGGAAATTTCAGTTTAAATCCGATTCGTCTCCCTGGTTCTCGACCGTTTGCTCGGCCGCCATTGCCTACCGGAATCACTTCTTTCGGCTTTATCGTAGCCACGCATCGGACCAAAACAGGCGCCTTTTCGCCTCAGCTCGTAATAAGTGTAAAAAGATACTTAACGAAGCTAAGATGCTGTTTGCTGCCAGAATGAAGCAGCGCGTAGCATCCTCTAAGTTCAGAGCCAAAGACTTCTGGCGCCTCTGTAAAAGCGTGCTCAACAAGAGTAAGTCCTCAATACCCCCACTAATCAACGAGTTTGAGGTCCTCACCTCCTCAGCGGACAAGGCTGAATGCTTTGCCCGTAGATTCTCGACCAATTCGTGTCTGGATTCGTCTGGAGTCCAGACACCCGATTTCCCATCTAGAACTGAGGCCCAATTGAATGACGTCCACATCACGCCCCCGCTGATTTCTAGCATAATATCAAAACTTGACCCTCACAAAGCGAGTGGTGGGGATGGAATCCCAATCATAGTCTTGAAGGAATGTGCCCGTGAACTCTGCTCAGTACTTTCTAAGCTCTACAACCTCTGCCTATCTTCCTCCTTCTTCTGTGGTTCCAATATTCAAGAACACTGGTGAACGCTCGGATCCCGCAAATTACCGCCCTATCAGCCTTGTTCCGATCTTCGGCAAATTGTTCGAAGCCATTATTAATGCTGAGGTCGTTCAGCATCTCACTGCCCACGGGCTCCTATCGGACAAACAGTATGGCTTCCGCTTCACCAGGTCTACTGCTGATATGCTAACGACCATCACCGAGTATATATACCAGGCTCTCGACAAGAATGGTGAAACCCGAACTGTCGCCCTGGATATCTCTAAAGCATTCGACAGAGTATGGCATGCCGGCCTACGGAAACTGCGAAGCTACGGCATTACGAGACTTTTGTTGGACTTAATCCAGTCATTCCTCTCCAACCGCACACTGAAGGTGGTTTTCAACGGACATGCCTCCCAGAACTACACTAGAAACGCGGGTGTCCCCCAAGGCTCTATCCTAGGTCCTACGCTCTTTCTAATCTACATCAATGATCCCCCGATGCCATAAGATCACAAGTAGGCATGTACGCCGATAATACCACAGTATACGCTCGCCTCGATCAAAAATCTGATGTTGATGATAAGGCGAACCTCGCGGCTGAGCTTGAAAAGGTCCTCCAATCCGTGGCGGATTGGAGTAGGAAATGGCTCGTAAAATTCAATTCTTCCAAAACGAAGCTACTGTAAATTAACCACCACAGACGACCGCACCTCCCTCCCGTTAGCATGGAACAGGCATGCCTCCCAGAGAGTAAAACACTACGCCTGCTTGGCCTGACACTCTCAGCGGACCTCAAGTAGAATGACTACGTCGAATCCATTGCTAAATCCGCTGCTATGAAAGTTGGCTCACTGTGCAGGGCCCGGAAATTCTTTCCGCCTGAATCTATCCTGCACTTATACAAATCTACCATCCGCCCGTGTTTTGAATACTGTTGCCACATCTGGTCGGGTGCCCCTACTATTCTCCTCGGGCTTCTTGACAAAATACAGCGAAGAATCTGTAACGTGATTGATACCGACTTAGCTGACCGCTTGCAGTCACTCTCTCACCGGCGTAATGTGGCTTCCCTGTGCCTCTTCTATAAATACTTTCATGGCTTCTGCTCTGATGAACTTAAATCACTGGTGCCCTGTAGTTGTGAGTTTGCACGAGATACTAGATTGGCAACTAGGTCCCACCCTTTGATAGTGAAACCGATTAAATTTATCCGCAATTTATACTCGAACAGCTTCTTTTCTCGCACTTCCCGTCTGTAGAATTCCCCTTCCGCATGCTTGTTCCCCGACGGCTATAACCTCCAGAGGTTTAAATGTAAGGTCAATAGACACCTCCTAACATACTAACCCTCCCATTCTCTCCAATTCTCCCCCTATGTACATCTTAACTCATCTATCATCCTGTGTAACTCCCTGCGCTATAGTGGCAGTGGAATGTCTTGCTTGGGGTGACATGATTATATATATATATATATATATATATATATATATATATATATCAACATGCCTTGTGGGCATAGAAGAATCCAAAGGAGTATCCTTTACATATAATGGTAGGAAAACTCTCTAAGAGATCTCTAAACATATATGCATATAAATGCATATAGAGCAAATATAAGAAAAATTAAGACAGACGCGTTATTTCATGGTAATTCGGAAATATGGCCTATTTAAGGCGAGCCATCTTCAGCTTCCGTCTTTACTCAACGAAGGATTCTATATATATATATATATATATATTATAAAAAATTCTTAAAAAAAGAATTTCTTATAATAAATATTCACTGCTCTATACATCATATATCGAGCACTGTTTTAAATTAATGTTTTGGACGGAAAAAGGACGGAAAAAAAATTTTTTTTTTCTCTCCTCATTCTATACTCACTCGGATATATATATATATATGATCGATTTTCTGCACAACACACAGACACAGAGAGAGAGAGAGAGAGAGAGAGAGAGAGAGAGAGAGAGAGAAAGTTCCATTTATAAATAAGTTTA
Organism: Ascarosepion bandense; assembly: GCA_037127315.1. Lineage (NCBI taxonomy): Eukaryota > Metazoa > Mollusca > Cephalopoda > Sepiida > Sepiidae > Ascarosepion > Ascarosepion bandense. Next base: position 8,786,397 of record JBBBDQ010001236.1, read on the forward strand.
TATATATACTAGCAGTATAGCCCGGCGTTGCTCGGGTGTAATGACAGCTTTATAACTAATCCATGGTCCTGGAGCTCAGACGAAAGACGAAAAAGCAATAGTTGTTTCCAGTTAAAGTGAAAACGTAGGCTGAAAGAAAAATCAATGGATGTAAGTCAAATTTTGATTTTCTGGTATCGATACCAAATAAGTTTTTTCGTCGTAAACTGAATTTTGAAGGCTAAATAAGTCCTCTGAGTAAATGGTATCAGGGCTGAGACTAAGAACTACAATTATACCTACTTAGATCCAAACTCGTAGCAAAAACTAAAATAAAAGGGCTGAAAAACTGATTTTGATCAGACCCGGTATCTTGCCTTTTACATATATATATATATATATATATATATATATATATATTATCGATTTTCTGCACTATTGTAAGAACTGCAACATTGAAACTTTTGAATATCGTTTCTTATGTCTTTGTCTATGAGTGTATCAAATTTGATTAAAATCGGACCACTCCTTCTATAACCCGATTTTTTCGATTATCGATTTTTCGATTATCGATTTTTGATATTTATCGGGTGTACCTCGACATCAGACGCTTATAGTACAACTGTGTATAATTTCAAGGAAATCGGTTCAGCCATTTCGGAGTCTATAGGTAACGGATACACACACACATACAGACACACAGAAAAAGTTCCATTTATAAGTTTATATTTACATATATATATATATATATATATATATATATATATATATATATATATATATATATTATACTTTAGAACATATACAAACTACAATCTACTACAATATTGTATATTCAACATTGAAAGAACAATGTCGAAACAAAATGTACAATTTTGTAGTAGATTGTAGTTTGTATATGATCTAAAGTATAATTTATATTAAATATTCTTTGCTCTATTTCTATACTGAGCACTGTTTTAAGAATTAATATATTGAACGTTGCAAATATTTTACTCGTTCCTTATTCATTTGTATATATATATATATTTCTTCATTCCTTAGACATAATTATTGCTAAAAAATAAAATAGTAAGGCACTGTTAAAGACCGAAAATGCGAGAGTAGCTAACATAAATAGTGTTACAGTTTAAAAATTGTAGTAAAAAGAATGAATTGAACCCTGACTACCTGTATATATTCACAAATTAAGACAGAATGGATTTTTTTTATAGTAGGGAAGATTCTGTCATCAACAAATTTTCGGCAACCCCAAAACGACTGAAGATTTAACCAGATTAGAAATACCGATGTTCAATCCTGAAATTGTGCTCGGAACTCGATAATATTCCCTGAAGACGTACCTTTTCTCTTTGAAAAATTGTTTTCGCAGGCAGTAAAGTGCTTGCGGGTTAGATTTTTTTGTGTAATACGGAATGCACGTTTAAAACGCGCTGTATTTACCAGAAGGCTGAAGTTGAAATTGACTGATTTCAAAAAATTAAAAAAGAAAAGATAGAGAAAATGTAAAAAAAAAAAAAAAACATATTGTCGGGATTTACAGACAAGAAACGACCTTCACCTTCTCCTCTTTTTTTCCCTCCTGCTCTTAAAAGCGTTGCTATCTCGAGCGGAAGTAGGATGAAAAGAGTAAAACGAAAAATGAATCAGAAACGTGATTCAACGAGATAAACCGAGAGAAGAGGAGACTTTAACTCGGAAGTCAACGCTTGTCTGTCAGTCTCCCTAATGTGTTGGGTGACAGCAGCTCCTTCGAAAGGAAACAGACTCGCATATTGGCTGAGTTAAAAAAAAAAAAATCGAAAAAAAAAAACGAAAAACACATTTGGATCATATAGGGAAAAATTCCTGACTTGTGAATATCACGTGAGCATGTTCATTTCTTAACTGAAAAATATTTCATAAAAGCCTTTTCTAAAAAAAACACCTTTATCCTCATAATAAAATTGAGTTTCTTCTGGCACTCCATGCCTTGAAGATACAGCAAATGTTCAACTGAAAAAAAATTCCAACACACACACACACACACACACACACACACACACACACACACATATATATATATATAGAGAGAGAGAGAGAGAGAGAGCTAGAGAGAGAGACACGCACGCGTATATATATATATATATATATATATATATATATGTGTGTGTGTGTGTGTGTGTGTGTGTGTGTGTGTGTGTATCTATAATTATAATTAGATTACTTTTATGTAAAATTAATATAGTTTACATTGCGACACAGAAATTTCTGATCCGAGATTTTACCTCGTCATCAGACAATGTTGTCTCCCTTTAAATGATAACAGATCCATATATTATTATTTCGAGATCTCACGTGGTGTGACGTCATAGAACCGCATTACAAAATTACGAACTGCGTTTGCTATTTTTGGTAACTGTTATCGTTGTTTAGCAAAGTTTTATGTCAACACGATATAAAATCGTCTGTGATGGTGGAAGTTTTTATGTTAACGTCCATGTAACCTCTCTGAAGATGGCTCATGTGAGCCGAAAGCTTAAAACCAACTTAATAAAAAAATTTTCAAATGTTGGATAATTTTTGTCTTTATTTTCACATGAAATTAAAGCCAAAATACAATGTTTAAACATGATTAAGCATAATAGATATTCATTGTCTCTTATATTTAACAGTATATGTTTAGAAAATTATCTACTGTCTCGATACATTATATATATATATATATATATATATAGATAGATAGATAGATAGATAGATAGATCAGGTACCAAATATTTACACGGCAATGCTGAAAATTTCATATTTGATCAGATTTCGACAACTTGATCAACACGTTAATTTTTCAGCATCCTTCATAGTTAGAGAGAGAGAGGTGGGGAGAGAGAGAAATTGATATAAAGAAACACAGATATTGACAACGAGATAGGAGTATAAGACCCCTGGAAATGAAGTAATTGTTGACAATAAAATTCAAGATGATCAGCATAATTTTAATAACTTAAATCCTCATTGGGCACTCAGTTCTTGAGACTTTACCGCATACCTACATCTATTGATCATATGTTAAACTTTTAATCATTGCTTCACCGTGACGTATTGCTTAGTAACTACTCTTGTTTGTTATTGATTTTATAGTGACTTCAGCCTTTAGGACTGTTTTAGTCTAAGCGCTGACAAAAACGGACAGACATATCTAATATATATATATATATATATATATATATGTGTGTGTGTGTGTGTGTGTGTGTGTGTGTGTGTGTGTGCTTTTAGCCAACTATTCATTTTGTTTTATATTTGTTTTAATTCAGATTAAACACGAACTGATTTTTGAATGTATTTGTACCTATTTTTCGCTATTGATGTCGTTACCGCATTGAAAACGCCGTCTGCCTCTAATTACCATTGAATTTAAATGACACTATCAGAAACTAAATGTTTTTCGTTTTTTACTATTCTTGGTAGCAGGTAGGGTTATGTGTGCGCCTGCAACGAGACCCCATTCACTGACGCATTGCAAATTCAATATTGAAAAACAAAAAGTTAAAGCCAACAGTAGCGGAAGTGAAAGTCGTTCTCTTTTGATTGGCTGATTTGTTCAACATCAGCAAAGCTGCATGTCATTGCCAGAAGAATTTAGAATCAATTAGAACTGGTTGCACGCAAAGCAAGTCGAAGTACATGGTACCATTGTACGCAAAAACAGTCTCGTAGGAAATTAGCCTGGTAAATACAGGCTGGGGATACTAAAATCAAGCAGTTACAGAAATTTAAGTACTTGGGAAGTGCTCTATTAGAAAATGCTAAGTGCAACACTGAGATCCGATGGCGAATTGTCATGGCAAAAGCTGCATTCCAGAAGCTGAGTAGAATATTGCGAGACAGGTAAATTTTGCTGGAAATAAAGAAGAAGAGAACTCGATTGTTATGTGATGTCTGTCTTTTGAATAGCAGTGAATGCTAAAAAACCACATCAAATACAAGATAAAAACTTAAAGCAATCGAAAAGTGTTTCTACAATAGGATGCTGAGGATCAATTGATTAAACATGTGAGCAATGACAGGTTTTTGGGGAGGATGGAAACAAATAGGAAAGTGATATTTAACATCAGGAAAAGACTGCTGAAGTTTCTGGGACATGTAATGAGAAAGGAGGGCTTGGAGAATCTTATACTCACGGAACGTATAAGGGCGGGAGAGACAGGGGAAAGTAACGCTTGACGTATTTGATGGACCTGACCAAATGGATGGCGGAGTAGGGTCTGGGAGTGTTAACAAGAGAAGGTTTGTTAAGAGCTACAAGTGATAGGGAGATGTGGAAAGCTATGATCGCCTACACCCAGAAGAAGAAACAGAATCTACAAAGCGATGTCAAATTCCAGCTCAGCCTCCTTATCTTCATTTCAGATTATTGACCCTGATGTGTGATTTTCTGTAACTTATTCTCAAATTTAACAAATGCGTAGTTGATTTATTAGGTTACACAAATGAAAAGTCATGTATATATATATATATATATATATATATATATATATAAAATAGGAATTGTAAGGGTTTAGTCTAAGAGATGATACCGAATATAACGCCTTGCAGAAATATAAATCTTATTTCAGTTATATTGTTTTTACAGACAATAAAAATAACAATAAATTATTTCTATACTTATTTACGAAAAAGAGAACTTTCTTCCAGTATGTTTTACTAAATCGGGATTCAATTTTCTAAAGAAACCTTTAAAAAAAGTAGAGTTTCATTCAAGTATATTTTTTTTTAACCCAATCAACAAAACTAAGATTATATTTAGCTAAGTTTTATCTATTACGCAGGGCCAGATCACTTCGGTAATATAGCGTTGATATTATGGAATCGTTAGACTACATTTTTTTAACAGTTAATAGGACAGTTTGAGTTTTCTGACTCAGGTGAATCAGTTACAATTGAAAGTTCTTTCTTTCTTGATTAGAGGATTGCAGATGGGATTCATTTCTATCCGAGATTTACTGAGGCTGTTTTCAGTTCATAACATGTGCGTTCCATTATCATTAAAGATTACAATATGAACTCTGGTAAATAACGGTTGCTGAGTCATTAGGTTTATAAATCCCAGAAATGCACATGATGTTGGCCACATGGACACACGGCCCAGTGGATATAGACATTGATCAGTTCCAGTGACTTGACTAAAGAGTTGTGAGTTCAATAACAAGCTACAAATAACTTAGAGAGTTACGCTAAAGGAAGATAACTATATGGCTACCAGGAATAGCATCGCACATGGAATGAGAATGATATACCCGACTGATCATAATAAAGGGTTCGGTTCAAAATTCTTAGCATACAACGGCCAAAAACGTCTTAAATATGTCAATAAAGATGAGGACAATAGTTTGAACGATATATATATATATCGCTCATTCACTAATGAATGAGAGCACTCTGGCTATTGTGCGGGTATAATGATAATATACATGCTAAAAAGTCCGCCTTCTACCGTGCGTCCATGGCCCAGAGGTAGAATCGCCGACTGACGCCACTTCGGTCGGGTTTCAATCAGGTTAAAAGTAATCGGAGTTTAACCGTACTGATGAGCTGTGATACAGCAAAACAGATCTGTCTGCGGATGACTATATATATAATGACTGCGGATGACTATATATATATATATATATATATATATACCGAATATTATCAGTTAAAAAATCAGAAAACTCGTCAACTTATCGCTTGAGAACCTATGGAATCACTGGTCCAAATTCATATTTAGAAGCAGAAGGTAAAAAACAAACTTCTTAAAGTCTAAAATAGAGCCATGGGCAATTTTACTTCGTTCACTATTTACGCTAAGGAGAGAGAAGAAAAAAGTATCAGCTGCGTATCAAGAATATAAATACGTCTTTCAAATATTCCAGTTGACTAAACCCTTGACACAAGTTGATACGACAAGATACAGAAAATAAACATATGAATAGGAGATTTATGATATACACGAATAGATTCTGGAGATTATCTGTGTAACACTCATGACAGAAACGGATGCCTTCAGACGAAATAACAGATTTATTGATGGAATTAGTTTTGTATATAAAAAAAAACAAGAAAAGAAAATAAAGCATATATCAATAGTTAAAGTTACAAAGAAGTTCAATATATAAAATTCGATATTGAATCTATTTTAATCATTTCACTCAATGCAAGGGAATAAAGCTACTAAGACGCAAGAGTGTTAATATGGGAATCAATAATTTGAAAATGAAAATATACTTAAGGAGAGAGAAAAATAAAAGTACAGGAATTAAGAAAATAAAAGATAATGATGGAAATTGCATTTAAATTTGTGACAATCAAATTTAATTAAAAAAAAAAAGAATCCGGGAAATAATTGCGAGGGATGAAACTGTTGGCATAAGACTTACGGATATATATATATATATATATATATATAGCAATGTCAACAGTGTTTTCTTGTTAAAAACAACTGTTATGTAATAGATGCTTTCCTATATGGTAGTAAATATTGGACAATTTTCACTTAGATGAAGAAGGGACTTGAAGCAACAGAAATGTGGTGAATACCACGAACGGAACATGCGATTAACGATAAAATTTTAAAGAAATTGCAAATAAAAATACATTTCTTCTTTGAATCAGAAAGTAACAAATAAACTTTTAAGAAAGCACTGATTGAATATATTTTAACCGAGAACAGAGAATATCAGCTAACAACATACAGAATTTGCACGAGTAATTGTTTAGCAGAACAGAAACAAGGAAGGATAGAAAAATGCACTCTTTGCTTATACAAAAGATGTTGTAAGGGTACATGATCCTTCATGATCATAGAAAATGCATAAAGAAGACGAAGAAGAAGAAGAATTTTTATTACTCGTAATTTTGGAGAGAAAAGAAGATATATTGAATTAATTTAAAATAGAAAATTCTGAAATTAGTGCAAATTCAATATATATTCATATAAATAGCATTCTGTTTTAATCAAAGCCGCATTCTTGAAGTCAAACTTATTACAATAAAAGGTTGAAATTATTTTCATATGATCTTTTATTTTGGGCTCTTCGGCAAGATTTTCGATGTGTCACTTACGACTGTGAATTGAATTCTATATTCATTGGGTGTACCATACTTGAATCTCTGTGCTATATCTTAGCTATGCTTATTAAAACAATATATCTTCACTTAAAATGTCTCGTCTTTATAATTCATGGCAAATTTTCTACAACCTTGTTTACATAAGTCATTACGGACGACCTAACTGTACCCACATACACTGGTCTCCGTTGAGAAAGAGCAACGAAATTAGCTTTATTCGAGCAGCAGGATCCAGTAAAAATCATGTTTAGTACGCAATTTCATGCCAGACAACATTTTGCTAGGCTACCACTCATTTAATCTATCTAAAAATATAGATATTAGTTTATTAGAAGAAAAGTATAACCTCAATATGCCATACCACCAATATTCACTTCTGATGTCGAAGGGCAATATGATAAATTAGAAATCATTATTTTCGGAACAACACCCATAAATACACACACACACACACACACACACACACACACACACACACATATATATATATATATATATATATATATATATACTGTAATGGTTGTTACAATGTTTTTAAATTCATAGTATCACTACAAAAAAATTTTTTCATGTTTCGAAGCCAGCCTGAAGATGAAGCCATAACATAATGGGCTGAATTCGAAACATGAGAAATTTTTGTGTAGTGATACTATGAATTTAAAAACATTGTAACAACCATTACAGTATAACGCTCTACATTTGTATCGAGCACTCTTTATAAAAGTAAATGCATGAACAAAAAGGTAAATAAACCTACGAGTTCAACAACTTAGTTACAATATATATATATATATATATATATATATATATATATATATATATATATATATATACATATTCTAAGACAGATCTGTTTCGCTGTATTACAGTTCATCATTGCTTTTAACCCAGGATTGATACCCGACCGAATTGGCGTCAGTCGGCGATTCTTTATAAATATATATATGATTAAGTTATATTTAGGTAGCTAGTATTCGGCCAGAAAGCTTGAGTGAAAAAATCGACAAGGTTTTTCTCTTTCATTTTTTTTTTTTATTGTACTGAACAATTTATCCGAAAGTTAGAAAATACAATAACATATTGAACGGACAGACCTTGTCAGTTCTTTTTAATCTAACTTGTTTTAACACACACACACACACACACACACACACATATATATATATATATATATGATTAAGTTATATTTACGTAGCAAGTATTCGTCCATAAAATTTGATTAAAAAAATCGACAAGGTCTGTCTGTTTAATTTTTTATTGTACTGAACAATATATCCGAAATTTAGAAAAATACAATGACATATTAAACATACAGACATCGACAGTTCTTTTAATCTAACTTGCTTTAACACACACACATACTTATATATATAGTCATCCACAGACACATCTGTTTCGCTGTTTTCGATATAGTTAGACATCCGATTGCGTCTAGCTAGGATTGAAACCTGACCGAATTGACATCAGTCGTCGATTCTACCTGTGAGCTATTGGCGCTCCGTAGAAGGAGGCAGACGTTTACATACAATGTAAACATACGCTAGTAGCTGAGAGTGTTTTAATTTATTACTGTATGAACAATGCGTAGATGCTTGAGTAGCTACTGTTTTTTCAAAGTTTACCATTCTTCCAGAGTGCTCAATATATATATATGGAGAGAGAGAGAGAGAGAGAGAGAGAGAGAGAGAGAGAGACATGGTAAATTGTCGGTATTTACATTCTTAATTTCGCGCATGTGTGTTGTTTTTTTTTGTTTTGTTTTTTTGGCTGCATAGAGTATAGTAGGGTCAGTTGTGCACTATCTGTGAGAAAAAGACCACTATAACGCAATTCGCCCGCTAGAAATTTGGAAACGCCCTGCTGTACTGCTTGTCATTCTCACCTAAAGCTTCATTACGAACATATGCGTGGGGAAACCTTAATAATAAACCTATCTATTAACAAAAAAAGCCCTCATAAATAATAATTTAACAAACGCACTAGTTCTACACAGAAATCAGTTCGACCATAATTTTAATCTAGAAAATGCCACAAATAAGGAAAGTATTTTACTCAGAAATAAAATCCTCGAGAGTGCTACCATCAAATATCAAAATATCAGTCAACAACCTAGTTTTATGGCAATATCTTTTTTCCTGTAAGAATTACTACTTACCCAAGGAAGCTTACACAACAACAGATATATTGAAAAATCGTAAAAATCATGACTCGGAAGACATATATATATATATATATATATATATATATATATATATATATATATTGTGGCCTGTTCGAGTCTGGAAGAAAGACACGATAAGAAGAAGGTATATTGTAATAAAAGAACATATATACAAAGTAAGAGCGTTATTAATCAGCAAGTAGAAGTGTCCGTCCAAACTGTCAAGTTACACCACGTCTCGACTGCCTCCTCTAGGAAGTCTCACAAAGTAGTTTTTATGATGAAGGAAGAGTTAATTTCAATGTAGATAGGGCACCATAACAATATTTATATATACATATATATATATATATATATATATATATATATATATATATATATATATATATTAATAATAATATTTATTAATAAATTATAACATTGATATGTTATAATATCACTACAAAAGTAGCTATTTTGTTTCGACACTTTTTGTGTCTTTTCAAGTGATGTTGTTATTTCGAAATGAATGGCTTTAAAAGGTTAAGAACAAGCAAGACCTCTTTCATCAGGGAGGCATTATTGTATGTACAATGTGGACCAATCAGAGTAAAGCAACTTTTACTTTGGAGAATATGTGGGAAGACTTAAAATTAATCTTGGTGGGCATTGGTATTAAAATTTTATAAAATTAAGATCAGCATTATTAATTAACTATTATATCTACTATATTTTTGTTGCTAAAAAAAAAAAAAAACTATATATATATATTTTAACAATTTTGTAGATTTAGAAAATTATTAATATTTTAGACGGGGGAGAGAAAAAGAACGCATACATGAATAAATTTACAAACATTCACATATGGAGAAATTTTCACAAACATTAGTAAGAAAAAAACATATACATAGTAATACACCCATGTATATATACATACACAAATTTCAAAATTTAGTCTTTATCGAGATGTCAATTTGTTAACTTGTAGGCAGACTAAATTGCTACATATTGGATACAGTCACGGCGGATTCATAAAATCACTGGCCTCATATGAATGGGGTCAGGATAGACATAATCATATTTCAATGCATGAACACATAAGCGGGAATAAATATATACTTACGCAAAAACATAAAACAAACTTAAATGCGTATGTATGTGCAAAACGTCATACATATATATAAATATATATAGAGAGAGTTCAATACTGTTCATATGAAGTTATGACTGTAAGCCTCGGTTGTTTAGCTCGCGTGTGCGTGTGTCCCTGCGCATGTCAATGGTTGTATATATGTAAAATTGTATGTCTGTGTATGCGTAAGAGGCGTCATGACAAAAATACATATTCCCACCAAAGTCAATCCCACCTTCAACAAAAGTTCATCAATATACGTATCTCCGTATACATCCAGTATTTTGAAATAAAATTAAAACAGTTAGTTAGACGATCAAAAAAGCATGAAACTTAAGAAATCTATCTATCTATCTATCTATCTATCTATCTATCTATCTATCTATCTATCTATACATACGTACAGATATAAATATATATACACACTTACAAATATATATAGAAATATACATAAATATAAATACATACACAGAAATATACACAAATATATATATATATACATATATATACATATACATATACACACATACAAATATATACGTATTACATATATATATATATATATATAAACACATACATACACACACACATACGCAAACAAACATATATATAGAAACATGGACACTTTAACAAACATATATACATGTGCAGACATATACACAAATATACACACATACACAAACACATGAATGTACACATATACACACACACACATATATACACACACATATATACACACACATACACATACATATATATATATATATGATCATATAATACGTTTTTAATTCATATTTGGAAATCACTTGTTTCTGATGAAGGACCGAGGGCGGTCAGAAATATAAAACAATAATAAAATATATATATATACATACACACACATACACATATACACATATATACACACATACATACATACATACACACACACACATATATATATATTTTCAAATTCGAAATCTTTTTTAAAAAATTCCTTCCCATACACACATATACATATACACATATACATATACAAAAATATACAGACAAACATGTAAAGCCTACACACATATACAGATGAGTACAAATATCTACAAAAAAAAAAAAAAATACAAATCAGTAATTAAAGCAAATCTCAATATGTCTACATGCACAAAATGACAAATGTACACTTATACATACATACGTACAAAAATATATACATACATACATATATATATATATATATATATATATACGCACACACATACACATATACTTCTACACATACATACACATACATATATACATATACATACATGCATATACAAACACATACAAACACGTACATACATAAAAAAATATATATATATACATAGATATATAAACTAATATTTAAATATTAATTTGCCTATATCCGATGGGTACCTCCACCCGACCTAGACGCCCCAATAATAACCTCCCCAGATGCACAATATATATATATATATAATAATTAGTTAGCGATTAGTTTAATTTTTTTACAATCAAGCATAAAGTTTATTTCTTGCACATGTTCATTATGGAAAAACCTGTTATCCATCCTGGGTATGACGATAAACTGCATCCGGCAGAAACTGGATGTTTTGGGCGAGCGTGGAACCACATTATAACTGCTGTTGTCCTCAGGCTCTTCCTGATCCGGGATGGTAGCACCTATTATGGTTTCAAGTGTAGGAAAATAGTTAAGTCCCAACTGTACATTATTATATTGTAATTTTTCTTGTGCTACTAGATTGTCATCAAGATCCCGCCCTTTTATCGTAAAAATATTTAAATTTAACCTCCCCTTCTACTCTAACAGCTCTTTTTTTCGCACTTCCCGCCTGTGGAACTCCCTTCCGTAAACTTGCTTCCCTGATAGCTACAATCACCAAATTTTAAATGAAACGTTAATTTTTATCCCCTTGATTCCAATCCATCCTTTATATTTTCTTCGACATCCCCTGTACCTTTTTTATTCTCTCACTGTAACCCCCGCTGCGCACCAGTGGCATTTCTGCCTTGCTTGGGGTAAAATGATTATAAAGAAAACCCAAGAATACAGTTTCGTAGTAAAATCTCTAGCAATATATTTTTGCAAAACACTACTAATATATTTTTTTTTAAATAATACATTAAAAAAACAATTTATCATCTACAAACAATATCTAAACTTATTTATAAATTGAACTTTGTCTATGTGTGTGTGTCTGTGTGTGTGTGTCCGTTACCTATAGACTCCGAAACGGCTGAACCGAATTTCTAAAAAATTTACACAGTTGTACTATAAGCGTCTGCGAGTGTTCTTAGCTAGGTTTTGTGTCGAGGTACACCCGATAAATATCGAAAATCGATAATTGAAAAAATCGGATTATAGAAGGAGTGGTCCGATTTTAATCAAATTTGATACACTCATAGACAAAGACATAAGAAACGATATTCAGAAGTTTCAAGGTTGCAGTTCTTACAATATTGCAGAAAATCGATAATATATATATATATAAGCTTTCATTACACCCAAGCAACACTGGGCGATACTGCTATTATTAAATAAAGGATACTTTTACCCTGAAAGTATAAAATGTTGTACAAAATATCTGTGGTTAAAGGCATACAACTGCGTTCAAAATATTTAGATTTGGGCATTAAAAAATTTATAGACGTTGATAATGCGCTAAAATAAAATCAACCAACCATCCAATCAAGAAACCTGTTATTCTAAACAGTGGAATTGATGTCAAAGAGCCTCGAGATAACAACGAGAAATAATATCAGATTAAAAGAAAATCCATTAATTGATTAAAAGTTACTTTGTTTATGCTTCGAGCTTGAAAATAAAAAGAAACTAGCTAATGTAGATTTTTGAGAGGACCCAACGAAAGATGGTTATTATTTCAATAGGTAATTGACCCTTACTTTACCAGGATAATTTCCTATGACTTAATTGGCAGAGGCCTAAGTGATTTGCTTACAAAATGATTTCCGAGGCGGTGTAAAGAAATATAGGATCTCAAGGCCGGTTTCAGTATTTTAAATTCACAGGGATGTTAATTCTGACACGTTAATCTACGAAGCATACAGTTTGTGTAAACAAAAACAGATAGTTATATTAGTACGTCAGTCAGTCAAATTAAGTCAGTCAGTCGATGATTAAGTGCCATACGTGATACGCACTTGGGCGATCATATCTCGAAAAAGACATAACTGACTGAGCAGAGGTTATCCCACAGTAGGCATACAGTTTATTGTAATAAGAAGCAGATAGTTATATTGGTACATCCAGTCAGTCAGTCAGTCAGTCAGTCAGTTAAGTGCCATACGTGAAGTACGCACTTGGGCGATGTATATCTCAGAAGAGACATAACTGACTGAGCAGAAGATTATCCCACAGTAGGCATACAGTTTATTGTAATAAGAAACAGATAGTTATATTAGTACGTCAGTCAGTCAGTCAGTCAGTCAGTCAGTCAGTTAAGGTACCATACGTGATACGCACTTGGGCGATCATATCTCGAAAGAGACATAACTGACTGAGCAGAAGATTATCCCACGGTAGGCATACAGTTTATTGTAATAAGAAACAGATAGTTATATTAGTACGTCAGTCAGTCAGTCAGTCAGTCAATCAGTTAAGTGCCATACGTGCCGCACTTGGGCGATCATATCTCGAAAGAGACATAATGACTGAGCCGAATTATCCCACAGTAGGCATACAGTTTATTGTAATAAAAACAGATAGTTATATTAGTACGTCAGTCAGTCAGTCAGTCAGTCAGTCAGTTAAGTGCCATACGTGATACGCACTTGAGGCGTCATATCTCGAAAGAGACATAGCTGACTGAGCAGAAGATATCCCACAGTAGGCATACAGTTTATTGTAATAAGAAACAGATAGTTATATTAGTACGTCAGTCAGTCAGTCAGTCAGTCAGTTAAGTGCCATGCGTGATACGCACTTGGGCGATCATATCTCGAAAGAGACATAACTGACTGAGCGAAGAATTATCCCACAGTAGGCATACAGTTTATTGTAATAAGAAACAGATAGTTATATTAGTACGTCAGTCAGTCAGTCAGTCAGTCAGTTAAGTGCCATACGTGATACGCACTTGGGCGATCTATCTCGAAAGAGACATAACTGACTGAGCAGAAAATTATTCCCACGAGTAGGCATACAGTTTATTGTAATAAGAAACAGATAGTTATGTTAATCCAGTCAGTCAGTCAGTCAGTCAGTCAGTTAGAGATTGCCGGCAGTGCCGCACTTGGGCGATCATATCTCGAAAGGACATAACTGACTGAGCAGAGATTATCCCACAGTAGGCATACAGTTTATTGTAATAGAGAAACAGATAGTTATATTAGTACGTCAGTCAGTCAGTCAGTCAGTCAGTTAAGTGCCATACGTGATACGCACTTAGGCGATCATATCTCGAAAGAGACATAACTGACTGGGCAGAAGATTATCCCACAGTAGGCATACAGTTTATTGTAATAAGAAACAGATAGTTATATTAGTACGTCAGTCAGTCAGTCAGTCAGTCAGTTAAGTGCCATACGTGATACGCATTTAGGCGATCATATCTCGAAAGAGACATAACTGACTGAGCAGAAGATTATCCCACAGTAGGCATACAGTTTATTGTAATAAGAAACAGATAGTTATATTAGTACGTCAGTCAGTCAGTCAGTCAGTCAGTCAGTCAGTCAGTTAAGTGCCATACGTGATACGCACTTGGGCGATCATATCTCGAAAGAGACATAACTGACTGGGCAGAAGATTATCCCACAGTAGGCATACAGTTTATTGTAATAAGAAACAGATAGTTATATTAGTACGTCAGTCAGTCAGTCAGTCAGTCAGTCAGTTAAGTGCCATACGTGATACGCACTTGGGCGATCATATCTCGAAAGAGACATAACTGACTGGGCAGAAGATTATCCCACAGTAGGCATACAGTTTATTGTAATAAGAAACAGATAGTTATATTAGTACGTCAGTCAGTCAGTCAGTCAGTTAAGTGCCATACGTGATACGCACTTAGGCGATCATATCTCGAAAGAGACATAACTGACTGGGCAGAAGATTATCCAACTGTAGGTTGTCATTGCTTTCTGCGGTAGACTGGTTGCCAGCCAAAGCTATAGAACACAATCTGTCCTGTCATTTTGAGTCATAGCTAGAGAAGAAAGAGATGTATTATATTAAGTAGTAATTAATGGGGGATCAGTTTATTACTTTATGACAACAGATAACCGATCCCCCATTTTATGACTATCAGAAGCCTTAATCATGATTCCAACTATTATATTCAGTCAGTCAGTTAAGTGCCATTCGTGATACACGCTTTGGGCGATCATATCTCGAAAGAGACATGACTAACTGGGACTTTCTGCGGTGGATTGATTGCCAGCCAAGGTTTTAGAACCCAATCTGTCCTGTTAACTAGAGAGAAAAGACGGATTAATACCTTTTCCAAGGGTATTTGCGCGTAAGTGAATGCAAGGAATTCAACTGGAATTCGAACTCGGCTCCCCGATTTTCTCCTTCCGAGCCGATATCCACTGCACCACAGACGCACATCCGTACGTACAGGTGATTAAGAAGTTATCTTACATTTCTTCTACGAGCTTTGTCTATTCAGGATGTGGGTGATCATGTGTTTTCACAATTTCTGGTCTCTTTGTAGCTTTATTATTTTTTTCTTTTCGCTATTATTCCTAATCCCTATACTGCTATCCATTTACACAAGTCGTTAGGTAGGTTGCGTGTTGCTTTCTATTTTGCCTTCAATATGTCCTGTCAGTGTCAAATTTTCAGAACCCACTTTCTTCAGGATATGCCCTATATACTTAAAAATTTCTGTTTTGAAAAAAAAAGACAAAAACACTGTAATTTACGTTGTACTTCTCGGCTTAATAAATAAATTTGTATTTATATGAAATAATGTCGGGATTAAAAACATAATGATTACTTCATATATATATATATATATATATATATATATATATATATATATTTATGTGTGTGTGTGTGTGTGTGCGTGCGCGCGCGCGCGCGCGTGTGTGTGTGTGTGTGTGTGTGTGTGTGTGTGCCATAAGGCAAAACAAAACGTTTTTGGAATCAACGGACATCTTGACAAAAGACCTACATATCCTTAAACAAAAATGATTACCTAGACAGAAATAAAAACCCTTGGTAACGTCAATTCCTATCAAAGTATGACCCTCGTCGTACTCCAAGTTCCACGCTCAAGCAGTAGCCAGACGGCTTATATATATATATATATATATATATATATATATATATATACACGAACGCTTCTATGAACATAGGAGAGATCTATGTTGGGACAAACTACTGAACTCTCTTGTAACGCATAGAAATAAAACAGGTAACTTCGATAATATTTAGAAGGGATACAAATAAAAATTCCCCTTCGATAAAAACAGGCTAAATACCCTTTTTCATATCACAAACTCTCATAAATCCCATACTTAAAGAATCTAATATTCGCATATTTCTGTGGCTGATGTGACTTCCGACTTTTAATTCTACGCTAATCAAAACATGGGTGTTAATAGACTAACAAAAATTCTCACTAGACGCAAACCCGCACACACAGGGAAATTATCACCCCAAATCCCGCCAGTCCAACAACTTATGCGATACACAAACCTATAGACACATTTTCAGGAATTTTACGCACAGATATACAAGATACAAATTTGGCTACCAGAAACCAAACGTGTACACACACACACACACATACACTCACGCATGTACACGGGAGGGAGATACGTGAGGTCAATTCGCTTAAAGAAACAAACTGAAAGCGGAGGGACAAAATGGAAGTGGAAACTCGAAATGGAACACACTTACAAAAGAATACTGACATGAGAAAATGACATCAACCCAAAGAAGAATAAACGCAGAAGGAAAAACGAAGGGACCGCAGTTGAAATTCTTGTCATGATGCAAAGCCGACAGAAAACAATATCAAGGTATGGAAGGGAATACATAAAATTAATCATTAAAATAAGGAACAAAAAACTGCAGAATGAAATAAGGAACTAACGCTGGCAGGCTAAAGAAGAAAAAATAAATTTCATATAAAGAATACATGCATAGAAAGTAATAGAACAAAAAGGGGAAAAAATCAACAGGATGCATAGAATCCAAAGACGGAACGCTCATATTAGAGAAAGAAAAAGTACTTCAGCGAAGAAACGAACATGTCTGAGATCTCTTCCGTCGGGGAATACACAGAAATACCAACGAGCCGGAAATATTAACCAGTACTAACCAAACTGAAAATAAATAAAGTGACAGGGGCAGACGGAATTGTAAAAGAGATGCTGACAGCCTTAGATGGTTTCAGGATAGAAATAATAAATAAAAATTACAACAATCATGACATACTAAAAGACCTAAATAGATCTATTTCATAGAAAATCTCAAGAAACCAGGCGCTAGTGAATGTGAACTCCACCAAACAATCAACCTAATGATTCACATAACAAAACTCATCATCTGAATTTTTGATGAATACAGCGCGCAGCAGAATCGAACCAGAAATAGGACAACAATAGTGCGGGTTCGTCAAAGACACCGGAACAAAAACGCGACATTTATGCTCAGAATATTATCAGGGGCAGACGAGATTGTAAACGAGATGCTGACAGCTGCAGATGATTTCAGGATAGACAAAAATACAGAAATAATAAATTAAATTCACAGCAATGGTGACGTAATAAAAGACCTAAATAGATCTATTTTATAGCACATCTTACGAAACCAGGCTCAAACGTGAATGTGAACTCCACCGAACAATTCGCCTAATGAGCCACATAACAAAACTCATCATCCGAACATCTGATGGATACAGCGCGCAGCAGAATCAGACCAGAGATAGGACACGAAGAGTGCGGGTTTGTCAAAAATATCGGAACAAAAAACGGGATGTTTATGCTCAGAATGTTGTCAGAGAGAGCAATACAAATGCAGAAAGAAAATTTACTTGAGTTTTATAGGATTCACAAAGGCGTTCGACAACGTACGCCAAAAAGTTGAGTTAGAACTGCTCAGCAACCTTGAAATATTCGGGAAAGACATTGAAATTAATCAAGAATCTCTGCTAGTAGGAAGCTACATGCATACAGATAGGAAATTAATTCGGCAGATGTACAAAAATAGAAAGGGTTGTAAAAGAACGATGAGTCTTCTTATCAGATTTATTTAATCTTTACAACGAGGCAATTCTGAAGGAACTAAAAATCCTGCCGGGATTTAACGTTAGCTGCCACAATATTAAAAAATATAAAATATTCAGATGACACAGTCCTGATAGAAGATACGGAAAAGAAAACTACAAAAACTCTAATAGAATCTAACAAAGGAAAGCGAACTGAAATGACTAATCATAAAATACAAGACGACAGAATGCATAGTAATCAGCAAAAAGACGAGCCCAAAATGCAAATTATAGGTGAGAAATACTCAAATCAAGAAGCTAATGAAATTGAAAAAACTTGGAAGTGTTCCAGCAGTGGATAGACAATGTGACACTGAAATCCAAAGATGTACTGATTTGCCCAAAGACGCATTCCAAAAGCTAATCAGGGTTTTAAGAGACAGGAAAATTTCGTTGGAAACAAGAAAAGAGTACTGCCCTCGTTTATGGCAGCGAAAACTGGACAATCTCTTCAAAAATGAAGAAAAGACTCAAAGCAACAGAAAAGTTGTACTACAGAAGGATGGTGAGTATACCATTGGCCGAATATGTGTGAAACATCGAGGTTTTGGGAAGAATAGAAACAAAAAGTAAACTTGTATTAACATCAGGAAGATAAAGTTTAAATTTATGGGACTCGTAAAGAGGAAAGAGGGCTTGGAAAATCTGATACTCACAGAAATGAAAAAGGGAAAACGTGAGAGGGATATCAGCGCATGACATACTTAATGAGCTTGAGCAAATGGATGACAGAACAGGATTTGGGAGGAATAACAGAAAGAAAAAAACTTCTTAAGAGCTACAAAAGAAAGAAGGATGTGAAGAGCTATGATAGCCTCCATCCTGAATGTACATGGCACATAAAAAAGAATTGTGTGTGTATGTGTACTTCTTGTTGATTGTGCTTAACTGTGTGTCTATGTCTCTGTGTAGGTGACGAGTTACAGTATGAGATTTAATTCAAAATTCACAACGTCCGAGTAGAGATTGAAATGTTACCAACTTCTACTCTTTATGATTTGAACAATAGTAAATCAATGAAACAAAAAGGAGAGAGAGAGAGAGTGAGAGAGAGAGAGAGAGATGGGGAGTAGAGAGTTAAACAGAGAACAAGTTAGAGGAGAGAGAATTTTCAAAGTAGATTAAATAACATTGAAGAATTTTAAAAAAAAATCTACCTTTCAGACAGTTTACCAGTGATGCATAAAGATAGCCGTCTTATTAACCGACATTAAGAAAACATCCCAGACACAAAATACAAAGATATGTGAAGTATTCACTGCCTGCTCCTATTTCCTGCCATAACCTGGTTAATACACTGCCATCTTAGCCGGAAGTTATTTACAACTTCTCGTACAGGTTACAAGCTACTTAGAGAGTGGGTAGTTCTGACAACTAAACTGACAAATTAATTTGGGAAATGTCGATTGGTTGAAACAGTAAACATCTTTTTTTTTCTATCGATTTTTTTCAATCACGCCTTCATACTCTTTTATTCCCCTTTTAGTTTAATTCGTTTTAGGTATCTTTAGTTGAGCTTGCACATTGCGTTTGCTACTCTCTTTTTATCCCAGAATATGTTACTTTGTTTTTGCCTTCTGGAAGACGGATTGTCGCCGCCGCGTTGATATCCCAAATCTATGTCTGACTACACCTCTCTCTCTCTCTTATTTTATTTGTTCCTTTGCAAATGTTTCTACACGCATACATATACACACAGACACACACGTATATATATATATATATATATATATATATATATATATATATATATGTATTCCTGTCTCTGCTTTTAAATACACCTGTCTGCCTACTTTTTCACTTTAGGTCTATTGTTCCGTTCATCCTTGATGGGTGCAGGTATATCTCAAGATACGCCTCCTCGCCAAAAGAAATTAAATAAAAATCGTTATTGTTTATGTCTGCGAGCATTCCTTTTTTTCGATTATGGTAAACAATCAAACCGAAGAAACAATGAGCAAACGGCAGACCGAGAGAGAGCGTTTCTGTTTCAACAATTGCTCAAGGAGAGAGAAAAAATTACTACCTTTAACATTTGCTTTCTTTGTCCTGGCTGATCTCGAAAAATGAACACAAAATATATCCAAACGGATTTTTCTAAAAGCAACAGGAAATTATTAGATTATATTTTGTAATAAGCTCTTCATGTTGGTTGATTAGTTTTCGTTTGTTAGTATTGAAAATGTAAAAGGACTGTCTACAGATTGTCTTAGTACTTTTTAAGGTTAATTATAAGAATTAAATGGACTGTCTACAGTTGGCCTTATTTCTTTTAATGTTATTTTTAAACTTTAAAGTGACTGTCTACAGTTGGCCTTAGCTCTTTTTAAAGTTATTTTTAAGATGTAAAGGAACT
The DNA here is from genome assembly GCA_037127315.1 of Ascarosepion bandense. Classification (NCBI taxonomy): domain Eukaryota; kingdom Metazoa; phylum Mollusca; class Cephalopoda; order Sepiida; family Sepiidae; genus Ascarosepion; species Ascarosepion bandense. The sequence continues at coordinate 8,807,324 of JBBBDQ010001236.1, forward strand.
GTCTACGGTTTGCCTTAGTTCTTCTTAAGGCTATTCTTAAACTGTAAAGGGACTGTCTAATGTTTGCTTTAGTTCTTTTTAAGGTTATTTTTAAGATGTAAAGGGACTGCCTACTGTTTGACGTAGATGTTTTTAAGGTTCGTAGGTGTCGAATAGAATAGACAATCTGAAATATATTTCAGATTCTCATTAGTTGATGTTTACGTGCGACATAGGATTTCAAAACACCACGGTTAACATTGTACCAATTTAAAACTTCAAAATCACACTAAAGCTGCAGACAATCTCAAGGCTAATTGAATTTCATAGAATTCCTATTTTTTCGTTCCTGATAATGATACCAAACAAAATCACGAACTGGAACTGAAAAAACTACAATCTGTCTTTGTAATTCTTATGGCCCCAAAAATCTATGAAAAATGATCTTTTAACTACAAAATAACTCTTAAAAATATAGCAGAAATGAAGTGTCTGTTATCTTTGACAAGAATTATTTTTTGTTAACATTTTTAACATAAAAATAGATACACACACATACAGAAAAAAAAACATGCATATATTTCTTATTAACATAAAAAGTTATTTTTAATGGATAAACGTGTTTCTATTTACTATCCGTATTTTTTTTTATTTCCTTAAATAGGGAAATTAATAACAACTGGCCTAGATAAAGAAGTCCTTCTAATGAAAAAGTGTTCCTCACAACAAGAATTGAAACTGTATAACTTTTCCCATCCGGAAAACAACTTCTATAGAAGAAAGAAATAACGCTTATATCAATAAAAAATAAATACATTCAGTTAAGTGCCATATGTGATGTACGCTTAGGCGATCATGTTTCGAAATGGTCATAACTAATTGAGTAGAATATGTTCGCAATGTAGGTTGCCATTACTTTATGCAGTAGACTGGTTGCCAACCTAGGCTAGAGAACTCAATCCATCCTGCAATTTAACCCATAGCTGAACGAAGAAGAGACGGATTGATATCTTTCCCAAGTGTATTTGCGCGTAAGCGAATGCAACGAATTGAACTGGAATTTGAACTCGACTCTCCGATTTCGCTTTTCGAACTGATATACATTCACCATCAAAATATCTATTTAAAATCGATTTGAAGCGGTTGAAAGATTTAGTATCAAATTCTCAACGATAAATATGCATTACTTAAATAGGCAACTCGTACATTTCTCTAACAAGATGAATTTTTTTATAATCATATCGCCCCAAGCAAGGCATTTTACTGCCACTGTTTTGCAGGGGGTTTACATAGGAGGAAAGTTATGAGAAAGAGTGACAGGTTAAAGGGGGTGTGAGGAAATGGGTAAGAGAAGGGTGAGTAGGAGATTACTATTGACTTTTAAATTGACATTTAAATTCTTGGAAATTGTAACCGTCGAAGAATTCCACAGACAGGAAATGCGAGAAAAGAAGCTGATGGAGTAAATTTTGCGTTTACATTTTTTTGGTTTCAGAGTAAAAGGGTGGAACCTAGTTGTTAATCTTGTGGCTCGAGTAAATTCATATATAGGGGGCACCAGTGAGCTAAGTTCATCGGAGCAGAAGCTGTGAAAGTATTTGTAGAAGAGACAGAGGAAGCCACATTGCGCCGGTAAGAAAGTGACTGTATCTGTGCTGCCATGTTGGACGTTTCGGGACGTTTCGCTAATAAGAGCAGTTTCCCTGATGAAAAGAGGATACACGTTCGATTTATGCATTATTCTCTTTAGTATGACTTCTCAATGTAGCTTGTTTTTTTATTAATTTCACTGTTTAAGAAAATAAAACAAACATAGACAGCAACTCAAGCATGTGTACCCACTCGAAATAACGTTTATAATAAAAAGAAATAAATCAGATTTAAAAATCCATTTAAAATTATGCAGACATGCACATATGAAGGAAAGCAAATGTTGTTTCGCAGCTTTCCGTTTATATATATACTAATATTTCTTAATTTAATTTCATATTTAATATTTCTTTTTTGTTTTCACTCTGTGTGGTCATGTCTGACGTCATGATCTGTGGTGCGATATTCGCTTCCAGCGTCTTGTATGCACGAGTTTCTCGTTGCTTGGAAACCTTCCATGTAAACAAAAACAGACTGTCATTATTGTTTGTCCATGAATTGTTATACTATAATGTAATAGGCATCTTTGAAAATGGCTTATGTAAGCCGAGAGCTTAGATTGAATTATGAAAACAATTATGTATCAATATTGTGATTTTCTTTCTTCATTTAATGATAATGCTGTTAAGCTTATCAGAGAATATGACAAACTTTCTCATAAAATAAATAGACAAAACTTGTCTATTTTAGCCACAAGAAACACCCACATACATACATACATACACAGAAAACCAAAGGTTTTTGTCATTTAAATGTAAATTACCTGCACAACTAACATCAACATTGCCTGATGATGAGAATCTATCTCGAAACATAGAAATCTCTCTGTCGCAATGTACAATTGATACATAACTATATAATTATATTAATCTCTATAATACTCATTATATTGAGCACTGTTTATAATAAAATAAATGCCAGAGCACTCTTCACCTGGAATTATAGATAAGAGTAGTACAAACTAATGGGTTGACAGTCCACTGTTTGTAATGATTTAATTTATTAAGAGTGCTCGATACTTAGTAGAACATTATATATGGTAATATTT
>JBBBDQ010001236.1:8815000-8855000 GCA_037127315.1 Ascarosepion bandense
GAGAAGACTGAATTTGGACTATTACCGCAGAAAGTCATGGCAACCTACTGCGGGATAACCTTCTGCCCAGTAAGTCACGTCTCTTTTGAGAAATGATTGCCCAAGCGTGTATCACGTATGGCACTTTTCGGACTGACTGAAAATAATAGTTGGAATCAAATAACAGGACAGATTGGGTTCTATAGCCTTGGTCGGCAACCAGTGTACCGCAAAAAGTAAGACAACCTACTGCGGGTCACCATCTGCCCAGCCAGTCAAGTCTCTTTCGAGACATGATAGCCCAAGCGTGTATCACGCATGGCACTTAACTGACTGACTATCCTAAAATACAAAGGACGGAAAGTGTGACACTGATACCTGAAGGCGCATTGGCATAAACAAATACGCATTTCAAAAACTAAGGAGAGACAGGAAGTTTTGGTTAGAAACAAAAAGTGCTGGACTGTTATGTGATATCTGTCCTCCTATATGGCAGCGTATGCTTGACAAACTTCTCAAAGATAAAGGAGAGACTCAAAGCAACGGAAATGTGGTCCTACAGAAGGATACTGAGGATACTATGGACCTAACAAATGAGTAAAGACAATGTTTTAGAGAGGATGCAAACAAAAAGGAAACTTATAACTAAAGTCAGAAAGAGGTAGCTAAAGTTTCTCAAACGTGTTTAAGAGGAAGGGTGGCATAGAGAATTTTATACTTACGGGATGGATAGAGGGAAAGAGAGGGGTGGGAAACCAATGCAAGATATACGTGATAGGCTTGAGCAAGGTGATGGCGGAGTAGGGTTTGGGAGATATGCCAACAGTGAAAGTGTTAAGAGCGACAAGGAATAGGGATAAGTGGAGGTCCATGATCTCCTCCGTTCTGAAAGGACACGGCACATAAAAAAGAAGACCTGAAAAGAAAACAGCATGTCAAATATTGAGTTTACTCTTCTGGTGACATTGAAATGATCTGAAAAAAAAAATATATATATATAAACACATACCTTACCAGAAAATTGAATAAGTTGTGAAATATGAAGACAGCAGTGATATCAGTCGTATCGGAGCCCTGGGAACTGTTCTGGAAAACAGGTGAATAAGGCTAGAACTACTTGAAAGAATGTGTCACCATCCAAACGATTGCAATCTGAAAAACTGCTCGGATACTGAATAGTTTCCTGGTTTATTCAGGATACTTGATGTCATGTAATTTCCGACTCAGTAAAATGTTAATAATAACTGTCTTGATGATCCAGATCCAAATTAATTAGAGTTATTAACATGTACATGTTTTCCCTTTGGCGAATTATTGTTTATCAGTTCAGCCCAGGCGATAATGCAAGACGATAATGCTACGAAAACCCAAGGGATTACTGGAAGTGAAAAAAATGAGAAGACTTTAGAAACCAATCTTAAACAGAAAAAAAAAGGATAAACCACTACTCCTGGCCAGAAAAGATAATAAAAACATAAAAATTATTAATGGATTTTCCTTAGGAGAGTCTCAGCAGTGCATCGGCCGTCGGATGATGTATCAAAGGCTCAGACTACAAGGCCAAAATATATGCCTTATTCCTCTAAATAACGAGAGTAGGCCTCGTGGGGCGATTATTTCTAATTTCTCTATTAAGAGGAGTTTCAGGTAATATGCCACTGTTGAGAAAGGGTTCCAGTTTCATACGAAAACCTATATTTTGGAATTTATTTTTATATTTTTAACTTATCAGATGACAAAGGATATCCTTTCGTATGGAATTGTCGACTCTCTCTCAATCAAGAGCCAGCTGTAATATATTACTTAAATGCAAAAAAAGAAAAGACATATAATTGTCTGATTAAATATCTTCAACGCCTTGATTCTTCAACTAGAATGGAATGTAGAATGTAGTGTAGGTACCTCCAACATTTCGGCATGAATTTTCGATACCCAATTTTAAAATGAAATGTTTAAAATGCAAAAACATTCTTGAAGATTTCATTTTAGATTTAATTAAAAGCTTAATGATTAAATTTATTATTTCCATTAAGTAAAAAATTTCTAGTATATTTCCAATAGAAATCATATAGACTGGAAAGTCACATTTAATTTCGAATTCTTAAATTTTCTTAAAAGCGGCCATTTTCTTAATTGTAAGAAATTTGTAAACAAAAATTCATCGATTTTCAAAATATTTCAAAAGATTTCTGTCACTTTATTTCAGTAAAATTAGAAAATTGAAAGTTAAATTAAGCTAATTAAAAAAAGTTACTTATTTATAGCATATAAATGTAACATACAACAAATTATTAACGATTGGTCGTGTTCATCTGATCGAACTTTTGACGGACTGTTGACTGATTAGGCAATGATAGCTTCTTCGCATGACCAAAAACGATATTTTTCATAAATCTTAGTGAAGGGACAAAATTCTTAAATTACGTAACCGTTTCATAATAATGGCAATTTCAGTCTACATACATGAAAATAAGGTAAAAATAATATAAATTAAAATTATTTTAAAAATAGAGCAGCGTATCTACGTTTATTAATCATAGCAATTTTGGACTCGCAAATTTCGTTTCTACTTAATTACCATATCATATCCAATAAATGCCCAAAGACAGAATTTTGCACGATTTTAAACTATTATAAATTATTATAATTAAAATGTAAAAAAATAAAAATAAAAAATCTTGTAAAAATTCCTTATTCATCAGAAAAAAATTATTTCTTCAGACAATAATGTCCTTAATATTACTTCTTTACAAAAACAATTAAAAGCTTTCCTAATTAAGTAATGTCATAGTTTTATTGGATTCATTATTTTTAAATTCAGAGCAGATTTTCAGTTAAATGGTACGAATTTGAAAAAAAAAGTAGATGATTTACTATCTCCAATGACTCCTACTTTCAACAAAAAATAATTTCAATAAATAAGTAGGTTTGCAAAATTTAATGAAATTAAGTATGGGGGCGGGGTAAGACATTAAAAAAAGTTACCGATATTCTCTACCAAAAACATTTTAAAAATAATTTCATTCATTTGTGAATAAGTTCTGAAAATTTAATTAAAATCGGACAATTATTTGATTTTCCAAGAATTTTCAAATAAATGTGCTTTCAACGGAAAAAAGCGCAAAAAGTCATTTTTAAGCTTAGTAGAAGGCGATGGGGTAAACAAAACAAGACTTTTAACCAAAATTTCGAACGTCTTAGGATTAAAAAATTAAAAAAATAGAAAATTATTTCATCTTTTCTCTTAATAATAACATCAATATTTTGACGATAAAACTTTATTTTCGTTAAGTTTGTGGCCATTTTCATTACACCATGCTGTTTTTCTCGTGAATTAGTGGAGGTACCTAAAGTGTATTCTAACTGATATTCAACTAGACGAGGAGACGTAAAGTTAATATTAGGTTGTTCCAAAAGTTCGTAAACAATCGCGAAAAATTGTATTTTTATGCAATTTTGAGTTTATATTGTTATGGTGAACTTCATCTTTGTATTCCAGATGCCAATTGATAAAATTGAGGTACGAGTTTTGATTCGTTACTGCTGGAAGCGAGGTCTTTCAACCAGAAAAGCTGCAGAAGAGATTTGTACTGCCGAAGGTGAAGGAACAATTCATATGCGGCGATCTCAAAGTGGTACAAGCGTTTCGATTCTGGCGACATGAATCTTGAAGATAATCCTCGTTCTGGACGGTCGTTAAAGTTGGATGATGGAGACTTGCAAACCGGGTTGGACATTGCGCCTTCATCGAGCACTCGAGAATTGGCTGATGATCTTGGAGTTGGCAAATTGACAATTCACCGACATTTGAAGCAACTTGATTTTGTTCACAAAAAGCTGTGCCAAGATCCGTACGAACTCACCAAAGCACAAGCCAACAGACGAGTTGAAATTTGCCGTCAATTGCTCAGCAATCCATGGAACTAGCGTTTTTGGAAGCGCATTGTGGCATCCGACATGAAATGGGTCTATTTGGTTCCACACAATCGAGACAAGCGATGGGTTCAGAAAGAGCAAGAGACACCGTCGGTTCCAAAACAAGATCAATTCGGCAAGAAAGTCATGTTGTGCGTTTGGTGGAACGTTGAAGGAATCGTGCCTTTTGAGTTTGTTCCGAATGCTCGTGCTATCAGTGCCGAACTTTACTGTCAGAAACTTGAGCGGGTCTACAAAAAGTTGAAGCAAAAGTACCCGGCTCAGCTCAACCGAAAGCGCGCTTTGATGAAGCAGGACAATGCCAAGCCACACACCGCCAGGAAGACCAAAGACAAATTTGAAGATCTGGACGGCGTTTAGCTTCTGCCACATCCAGCCTATAGTTCTGAATGTGCTCCATCAGATTACGGCCTCTTCCGCTCAATGCAACACTTTCTGAAGGGCCGCCGATTTGACTCGTTTGATGAAGTCGAGGAAGCATGTCAAGAACTCTTTGATTCGAAGCCGGCTGAATGGTACTTTGATCAGATATGAAAGCTTGCATATCGATGGCAAAATATCTTGGAAAATGATTCGCTTTATTTTTAGCAATAATTTATGTTGTTTTGGGAGTAAAATTTCAATTTCTTGCAAGTGTTTTCTGGTAACCTTAGATTACTTGGCGAGTAAAATTTCAGTTTTTTGCAAGTGTTTACGAACTTTTTGGACAACCTAAGATTAAGAAGGCAGCATTAAGTCATGAGCAGCATTTTCTAAAGTATATACATGTTGTCGATGAGCTGCAACCATTTTTATTTATTGTAAAATTGTGAATGTTTGACGATCATCTCACAGATGAACAAAAGACTTGAAGCAACAGAACTGTGATTCTACAGAAGAATGCTGAGAATAACATTGACTGAACATGTGAGACAGCTGAAATTTTTTAGTTATCCAAACACTTTGAATTGTTCGTATTGGAGCTTCCAGTGTGATTTCCAAGCAGTAAGGCATGCTGTTTCCAAACACAATGAATTGTAGAATGGTGCTTTTTTCTCTCACATACAGTGCCCAACTGTCCTAAATATACTGTGCAATCAACAAAATCAAAAACAAACAATGCGCATGTGCAAAATTAAAAGTGTAAAATAGCGACAATTTGCCCATTGCATCCTCTCTCTCTATATATATTAGGTTTTCTTGAACTATAACGCCAATTTTTAAAGGAAATTAAAGCACAAAACAAAACTATGACATTAAATATTGATTCAGTTAAACATGAATTCTTTTGTTGTATATACTTCCTCTAGTTTAGCTTCAACCTAACGATTCCGTCTTCCCAGAATTTTGATGGTTTCTCGGCAAAGAAATCATTAAGGTGATATTTTTATCTCATCCAAAGAATTAAAATTTTTGCTATTGAGATTATTTTGCAAGGACATGAATAAACAAAAATCCGAAAGAGCAATGCATGGTCAATATGGTTAGTTGGGTCAGACATACCAGCGAAGCTGTAATAATTTTTGCCGGTTTGCCACAGAAACGCTCAAGTCTCGCATTATCCGGATGGAAAACACTTTTCCTGTTCGGCAATTCTGCTTGAAAACAGATTAAATAGAGGTATTTTATATCTCTATACTCTTCTGCGTTATCTTACATATATCGTATATATATGTATATAATTATTAAAAAATGATGAGGCAAATGGAAAGGATCATTGTAAAAGATACAATATATTAATATTATTCAATGAAACATTTCTGAATGAAACTATGAATGATAATATATATATATATATATATATATATATATATATATATATATATATATATAATATTCATTAAGGAGTTTTCGTTTATAAATATCATATTTCTCTGGATAACATCCATTGAGATTTCTATATAGATATAACACCTCATATTTTATATTAAGTTTATCTTGCTCGATTATCCTCACCGTTTACGGACTGGACATCTATACCAATATATATATATATATATAATGTCTGCCTTCCTTCTACCGAGCGCCCATAGCTCAGAGGTAGAATCGCCCCGACTGACGCCAATTCAGTAGGGTTTCAATCCTGGGTAAAAAGCAATCGGAGCCTAACTGTACTGATGAGCTGTGATACAGCGAAACAGATTTATCTGCGGATGACTATTTACGCTCTCACACCCTGATTGAGCAATCTGGAAGAATGGTAGACTTTGAAAAACAGTAGCTATTCTGGCATCTACACATCGTTCATTTAGCAATGAATTAGAACACTCTCATCTATTGGTCGTGTATAATGATAATATACATGCTAAAAGTCTGCCTCCTTCTACCGAGCGCTCATAGCTCAGAGGTATAATCGCCGAGTGACGCCAATTCAGTCGGGTTTCAATCCTGGGTTAAAAAGCAATCGGACTCTAACCGTACTGATGAGCTGTGATACAGCGAAACAGATCTGTCTGCGAATGACTATATATATATATATGATTAAAATGAGTAAAAGTAAGACACTCATAGAGAAAAAGAAAGAAATGAAGAAAGAAAGAAAAAAACTTTTATATTTTTGGTTTGACTTGAAGGAGCTTTTTGGTAAATCTACTATTCCTTTTTCAATTCAGTCTGTATTTAATTCTAAAAGTAAGACGCTCAGATGATTGCTGTTACTTTCAGCATGCTGACTCCAGAGTTTTGTAAAAGGACCTGTCTATTCACTCTTCAGGGGATATCCGGCAATTGACTGCTTATATTTTTCGATATTTCTTTTTTATGCCCTTATCATTGGTGCAATTTTTTATGTGCACTTGCGCGCGTACGTCTATGCGCCTGTTTGTGCGGATGTGCGTTCATGCGAATACGTCTGTTTGAGCTTATGTGCGTTGACCATGTCCACCATAGCTTATTAATAAAGAATACAGCGCAGTACTTAATCTGTTCAATGAAACAACGTCAAATACCCATACAAACTTACGTACACTGGCACATGCGCCCTTGTTTCTATGCTTTGTTGTTAGTAAGATGGTGTTTGCATAGTAATTTTTCTTCAATTTTTAAGGTATTAATTATGTTTGGTTAGGTTTATATGATTTGAATATGTATATAGAGTATATACTCCCTTATGTGTGTGTGTGTGTGTGTGTGTGTGTGTGTGTGTGTGTGTGTGTGTGAAACTTTTCGAAGGCGCGGATCAATTCAGAGGGAACATTAAAATTACAAAGACACCATCAAGTCCACTTCCTTAGTACCAATAATGTCTTAAGATGATCGCGAAAGCCATGGAGTGAGTTATCTGCATATCACATAGTTCCGACTCATTTCCAAGTCGAAACTTAATCCAATGTACTAATAATGAATCGAGAGCAAAATTAAAAGATAATTTAAGAGCAAAAAATTATTTTTCAAAAGATGGTAGCACACTTGAAATTGATTAAAAAGAAGAGGGTTTCAGGACCTGCGTTTATTTAACACATTCTTACAACGCCGCCGGTAGTGGCATGAAGCAATCTCTTGAGAAGTAATACAGATTTTCGCTCGTTTAACGAATAGCGTCTTTTAGCGAATAGCGACTCTGAGAACAGGGTTGCAGTTATTACGAACAGGTACAAAAAGGAACCTGCTGTGTTCCGGGCTATCACATTTGTAGGGCCTTAAAAAGTCGTTCTTTTTTGCTATAGAGGCTCAACAAGCAGGTATGAACCAAGGAGAGAATTGCGGTTTTAATTGGCATTTGCGAGGCGGCACAAAAACTCGACAACGGGTTTCACTCAAGAAGAATACTCCGAGCACCCTTAGGGTGATTAAATATTTCATTGCAAGGGGCATCACGAAGAACATAACTAAACGAATACCCTTCGGTACGCTCGCAACTGAAGGATAATCTGTGAATAGGTGATTCCTGTATAATAGACGCCTTAATGGAAATAAAAAAAGATATTAGAAAAACAAGTGAAGAAGTCTGCTATTTGACTGAAAAATTGAGCAAGAAAAAAAGGCAACTGCGATTATCGGCAAAATCAATGCCATTAGAAAGATTAAGGCACTTGACATAAGCATTAAACACCAAGTTTTCACAGACGAATACATACATACATATATATAACATTTTTATCTCTTTTCGTGTCGCAATGTATTTTTAATTTTTAATTGTATAACAAATTTATTTATATAATTATGTTACGCTCTGCAATATTTGTTGTATTGAGCATTTTTTAAAAAAAAGTAAATGCCAGAGAACCCAAAATAATAAAACCTTGGGTTTTCTTTACCTGGATCTCTCTCTCTCTCTCTCTCTCTGTATATATATATATATATATATATATATATATATAAAGAGAGAGAGAGAATGAGAGAGTTGGAGAGGAGGAGAGGGAAACATGTTACAGCCTTGAGAAGAGGGGAAGCGGTAAAGAAGAAACAGTTATCAGAGAGTAATAATGAGAATCAAAAGTACATAAAATAATCATACGGGGTTTCAAAAGTCGAATCCCTTGTGATTAGAAGATTTTACTCAGTATAAACTCTAAGATAATAAATATTTACTCTGGAATCTTTTCTAAAATGGAAGATATCCTGGGATAGAGAATTATGTGTTAGAGCTGAAAGAGTATAGCTTAGTTACGTAGGGTGATAATATATTTGCTACGAATAGCATGAATGTTGGAGGATGAAATGTTTAGGGGTTTTGTATATCTTGAAAACAGAAAGAATAACGTAAAAATAACCAAATAGGTTATATGGGTTTCGTGCCATATATTCCATGTGAGTGCCAAATCCTCTTTCATTTCTTTCTGATTTTATGTTCCAAAATGTTAATTCTCTCTTTCTGATTCTAAGTGTAAGTGTCCTTTTTGTTTCTATATTCATTTAAACTTCCTTGTTTAGCACATGCTTCGTCCGTAATATTCTCCGAATATCTCTTCATCTGGGAGGTTTTATTGTCCAGAATTCTCTGCCTCAGGAGGTATGCATATACATTACAAAATATTTCAATTCTATTATCTGCTTGCCTAATGAATTATTAATTAATTATTAGTGATTAAAGATATTATTTAGATTTTGCAAGACATATTACAATGCGAGTTGTTATTTTGGTGTCATATTTTCTATCGTCTCTTATAACTTTTTGCCTCTAATATAAATCAATTACAAAGCACGAAACCCACAAACTCTGTTGTTAAATAACAGCCAGTTTAATAGTGTCATGGCGACATCACCGACAGACTAAATGAACTCTTTCAACCCTTACTTATACCTCCCTTCACAAGATGTGAGAGAGAGTAGCCCTCAGAGAGGCCCAAACTCAGCCGAGAGTCTGTCTACGAACACTGCTACCTTAAACGACCATTACAAGTCCCAGTTCTAAGGCCGAAGGTCCAATCATAGTATGACGCACTAACTCGTATTATCGTCCTACTATCCAAGTTCAAGTATTGTATTCTTTCCGTATTTAATATATATTCGTTATTTTCTATTTGGTTATTTTTACGTTATTCTTTCTGGATCTTTAACTGTGTCCACGACAAATGGAAATAAATCAAAGAATTTAAAAGTAAATGAGGTGGAAAGAATTATTATTTTTTCCATGTAAACTGGTTGAAGATTTTTCAGCATGAAAATTAATCTATCTGTAGTTTATAATAATTTTAGAGACCTCGGTCTTGACATTGTCTATTGGGTTTCTGTATGTGCATTCATTCATTGAAGACGAAGCAGAATCAGTTGAACGGGCTGTTTATATCTTGTCCTCTAGTTTCTCTATATATCTGCCTGAATGTTCTGTCTCATTCAGGCCGGTTTATATAAGAAGATTTGAGCACCTCTTGCAGTGATTGAGTGATTGATTTTTTTTTTCGATAAGACGTTAATAACTTTCTTTTTTCTATTAACAGATGACTTTCTTCGGAATACTGACAGACAAAATCACTGGTCTGAACATTTTTGTAAAATCTGAACGTTTGTATGCGTCTGATAGTACTTTAAATAAACATAACAAAATGATGATTTTGGAATTTTAGAAATAGGAGATTATAATTCTTGTCATACTGTACAGAGGCCAACTGGATATTTTGAAGAAGGTATATTCTTTTAAACATTTAATGATTTCTACATGGTTTAGATCGTTCTTGAAACTTCTCCAAAAGCATTTTATAGCATTTAATTGTTAGTTTTAATCCATTCTTTTTTCATTCTCTTCGAATATTTCTTGGCAGTTCAAATATACCTGTGTTTTGTAACTTATTAAATTTATTTGCGTAGTCTATGAAACATATGGATACGTGCCTTTTCCATTTTAATTGTTCTCTCAGATATCATTCTGATGATAAATTTTGTGGAATCTCCCCTTTTTCTATGATAATTAACTTGACTTTAGTATACATATACTCCTGCCATAGTAAGAACAGTGACTGATTTGTTAGAGTTACAGTACGAGTACCGTAAGAGATCCGTAAGTTACCGTAAGTTACCGAAGTTACACAGAGAATACCGGTCAGTAGTCATAGTAGCTCTGATCTCCACTCAACCAGAATAGTATTACACGGATATACTAATTCCAGCACGGCTTCACATGAAAGACTTGTACATATATATTTCTTACTAATCGTATTCCTGGATTACTAACCTGCGTTCCAGTTTGTATTTTTACGTTTAATATAACTTATTTTTCTATTTCAATATATGTTTTGTTGTTCATTATTTTGTGAGGTACCTCCTCCGGAATTCGCAACAGTAAATATTGTATTTCTTGTTCTAGCGGCTTTAACAAAACCACGATGTGTTTTTTTCTCTATTGCTGGTCTAATTCTAATGCGAGCTTTATTCATCAGAATCCGGATGATAAGCTATGTTATGCAATTCATTAACCTAATTGTCCAATGAAGCCGGTAGCGATTTGCACCTGATTTCTTAGGCAGTAATACAAAGATGGATATATTAAGATCTTCCATTATATAGTCACTGTGTAATGCAAGCCTGAGAGCTTAGACTATTTCATTATTCTTGGTGAGATTAATAATACAAAGTCAGGCTAAATGTAAGAACTTATATAACAGTTTTTTGGGAAAAAATTTTGTAAGTAAATTGATATAGACTGGCTGAGATGGAATATTACGCTTTAATAAATAACTGTTTCAAGACAATTTTAATATTTTCCTTAATAAAATAACTGTTTAGACATCCCACTCGCTAACTTTCGTTACTAGATCATTGCCTTTAAGATTTGTAAATTGGGCACGCTACTCGCTAACTTTTGTCATTTTGAGCATTTTTGTACTAGTGTTGTAAATTAAGCATTTTGTTCCCTAATTTCGAAATTGGATATCGTATCCGCTGATACTGTTTAACTCAGTGATTTTCATTATGCTTTGTTCATTAAGCATTCTTCTCGCAAATATCTGTCTGCTCAACATCATTATGTTAAAATTTGTAAACTAGGCACAATATCTGATAAAGAGTGTAAATTGAAAATCTTGTTCGCTAAGGTTTCTAAGTTGGACACCGTTCCTATTTAGTTTGTTCTGTTATAAATTCGCCATGAGGAAATACATTTCCTCAATGCAGTTAACGAATGTGTTGCTCAATCATCAGAAGGCATTACATTTTAAATGCTTTAATTAACTGACAACTCTAAATAAGATACATTTCATGCCTTTGGAGGCATTCATTTTTTAATGCAACAAATTTGTCAAGCTAGAAGATTCTTGTAATAATTTCTTTGAACAGATGGTTGTGGTTATACATTGAAAATGATTTTAGTGTAACCGGCGAAAAACTTGTAAAGTCCCCTACACAGAGAGGGAAGATTAACGGCTTAGAACATGTAAAGCAATTGATTTTAATATATACAGTTATTAAATATCAGCTCCTTGAACAAGGTTTAGGATGACAATTTTACTTCCAGTTTTATTTTTCTTTGTATTAAATTCTTGCTAATATGTCAGAAATCAATGCTTGAATAATGAGTACAATAATCCCCGAAAGGTATCATGCACATGCGCACTCAGTGACGTTTATTTCTTGTCGAGGTATCTTAAAGGATTAAGTAATCACTACATGAAAAAATATCTAGAAATGAAAGAAGAGTCTTAACAGAAGTGAGCGATAGTGTTATTTGATTCACATTACCATGTTCTAGAGTTTCGTGCAATATAGTAAGTGTATCTGAAGATGAAACGTTATCTAGCCTGCTCGATTCAATGAGAGACATTTTTGGCCGAGATATCGGAAATGTACCCCACTGTTTACGTTTGATTTAAACATTATTGATTTGATGATTATCGATTAAATAAGCCCTTTCTTATGTCCTTTCTCAAGATCGATTAATATTAGTAACAATAAGATCGCTTTCTAGAACACAATTTAGATCAGATCTGCTCGTAAACTTATATCCTCACGCACGCACACGCACACACATACATGAATATATATATATATATATATATATATATATATATATATATAGAGAGAGAGAGAGAGAGAGAGAGAGAGAGAAAGGGAGATGAGTCGATCAATAATTCTTTAGCCAAACTCAGTTATTCGATGAATTTTGTTAAGTAGTTTCCACAGTGCAATATTTGATTTGTGTTATTAATGTGGTTACGTTACAGTGACTAGGAAAAATATATCAGAAACAAATATATAATAATTAGAATCATTTCTCATTATTTAGAACGGGAATTATATATATATATATATATATATATATATTATTTCATTAGTTAATATCTCTCT
The DNA here is from genome assembly GCA_037127315.1 of Ascarosepion bandense. Classification (NCBI taxonomy): domain Eukaryota; kingdom Metazoa; phylum Mollusca; class Cephalopoda; order Sepiida; family Sepiidae; genus Ascarosepion; species Ascarosepion bandense. Next base: position 8,827,613 of record JBBBDQ010001236.1, read on the forward strand.
ATATATATGTCTTATTTCAAAGGTTAATACAGTGGATATTCGTATTTGAAATTGACGTCCCATTTTATTTTTACTTCAAACAGCGTGTATTACGTCTTTCGGCCGGCGCATTCCAGAAATTTTTATGCTCTCGAGGAGGGGTGTCGGGTCAATAATTAAATTTTATCAAGCAATTTAGAACCAATCAAAATATTAATTTTCATCTAACAAAAAACTACCAATGTGAGTCTATGTGCGACAATAAGTCAAGAAGAGAAAAGAATCTTCTTCGGTAGCACAAAACAACGCGAAACAACCCCAACACCGCACATAAGATTCTTTAATTCAAAACTTGGTCAAATTTTGTTCTTTCTTCGAGCGAATTTTTCTGAATTAATAATCACTCAAGGCAAGACAAAAACATTGGCATAAAAAGGCATTTTGTTCATTCATATTCATTAAAAGAACTTTTTCAATTAGACTTCTGACGTTCTCTGTTATCACCCTTTTCAGTATTCTAGGTGGGATATTCTTTAGATTTTTTTTTTTTTTTGCTTTTCGTACTGTCAAAAGTTAATACCGATGATTTTGTAAATTTATTTAAAATAAAAACAAGTACAGAAACTAGTAGAAATAATTAGGCTTTGAGTGGAATTATTAGGTTGTCACACATGAAATGACGCTTCTTGGTTGCTGATCTGATCGTCTATCAAAGTAACATCCTTAGTCTGAAACAATATCTGTACCCATTCCAGACTCTTTCTTTCCAGAAACTTTTTCTCTCAATATGTTGTTACTTATAAGTACAATGAAAATGATTACAATGAAACAATGTCGAGTATTTTCACTCTATGAGTACAAACTGGAAAAAAGATTCATTACATGAGACAAGAAATGGATACCCATTAACAACATGAGCGAGAAGGCCAGATAAAACGAACAGATAAATGAAACATAGATTTAAAATATTTTACGATATTATTAGAAGTGAAAAAATTAAATAATGTCGTAAAATCAGATAATTGAAAGGGTCAAGTGGAAACTATAAATACAGTAGCTGGCAATACGAACAGAGGAAACAATTAAAGCGACAAAGCAAAAATTATATAGAATGTTGTAAATGGTTATCGCTCTCCACTCGTCAAAACTCGATCGAGGAAATTAAGATATGATTAACACCGATTAAAATGGGAGACATAAGAAAAAAGTACACATGAATCACTAATATACTGATTCGTAGAAATTTATAGACACATCATACAAAGTCTTAAGAACCCATCATTCTTTTGCACAAGGATAGTTGTCTTGATTTAATATGAAATTTTCTCTCGCACTTTCAAGTGACAGTCAAAATGTGATCCACTCAGAACTGAGAATACATTCATATGTAATAATAATGCACATGTCCAATTATTGATCAGACGCTCTGAGATTGCATGCTAGGATGTAACGGAACACGTCTTCAAATTTTACAGTCGACCTTTTATAATACATGCGGTTACATGTTCGCTAATTATCTTCTATAGAACAAAAGTGGTCCAATCCATGTAGTCAGTTTTATGCTGGCACAAATAGTTCAGTAACAGTATATACTCGAGAAAAAGTTGTCTTTATGAATTGATTTTGGTCCCGAAAAATCTTATGCATATCTTATATCGCCGAGGATTGTTAAGATTAGTGCGCCAGTCCTAAACTTATCTATCTATCTATCTATCTATCTATCTATCTATCTATCTATCTATCTATCTATCTATCTATCTATCTCAGTCTGTTCATATCTATCTCAGTCTGTTCATATCTATCTATCTATCTATCTATCTATCTATCTATCTATCTATCTCAGTCAGTTCATATCTATCTATCTATCTATCTATCTATCTATCTATCTATCTATCTATCTCAGTCTGTTCATATCTATCTATCTATCTATCTATCTATCTATCTATCTCAGTCTGTTCATATCTATCTATCTATCTATCTATCTATCTATCTATCTATCTCAGTCAGTTCATATCTATCTATCTATCTATCTATCTATCTATCTATCTCAGTCTGTTCATATCTATCATATCTATCTATCTATCTATCTATCTATCTATCTATCTATCTATCAGTCTGTTCATCTATCTCATCTATCTATCTATCTATCTATCTATCTATCTATCTATCTATCTCAGTCTAGTTCATATCTATCTATCTATCTATCTATCTATCTATCTATCTATCTCAGTCTGTTCATATCTATCTATCATATCTATCTATCTATCTATCTAGTCTATTCTATCTATCTATCTCAGTCAGTTCATATCTATCTATCTATCTATCTATCTATCTATCTATCTCAGTCAGTCTGTTCATATCTATCTCAGTCTGTCTATCTATCTATCTATCTATCTATCTATCTATCTCAGTCAGTTCATATCTATCTATCTATCTATCTATCTATCTATCTATCTATCTATCTATCTCAGTCTGTTCATCTATCTATCTATCTATCTATCTATCTATCTATCTATCTATCTCGTCTGTTCATATCTATCTCAGTCTGTCATATCTATCTATCTATCTATCTATCTATCTATCTATCTATCTATCTCATCTCAGTTCTAGTCTATCTATCTATCTATCTATCTATCTATCTATCTATCTATCTATCTATCTATCTAAGTTGTGTTAAATTCATCCGACGAATTTTAATTTTTATTATTATTTTTACACACACAAATATATATTCATTAAAAATTACAGACATGTTTTTATGGTAAGTAAGAACTTTTTTTAAATATCTTACTTTAGCAATGGTGAAAAGTATAGCTGAAACGCTCAGAAAAATACGTCATCTATCGAATTATTATATAGTTTATTGTCTGAAAAGAAACAAAAATATAAGTTCACACAAACAATTATATAAAAAACCTAACATTGTCAGTTATTTTAGTGAAATCAGCATATGCATATATTAGAACCTCACTGTTTTCCAACATACGGCGTTTCCAGAACTGTGTGTGTAGTTTTAGATGGTAACGCATCTATAGAGAAGTACTATAGGCAAGCTTGAAATTCTGTGCATGTCATTTTGTTGAAGTGTAAACAACTTTTTCATAGCTTTAAACATGTCAGATTCAGGGCAAAGAAAACGTATTGCGGGCAAGTTTACTGCACTACGTTATTCAAAATAAATCTGCAGCTGAAGCACACATAATTCATGTTGAGACTTAGGGGACCATACTCTGTTGGAAACAACATACAGAAATTGGTTTAGACGTTTCAAAAATGATTATTTTGATGCTGAAAATAAAGAACGTACAGAAAAAGTTTGAAGACGAATAATTATAGGCATTACTTGAGGAAAGCACATGTCAGGCGCAAGCTAAATTTGCAGATTCATTAAGAGTTGATCACAGAATAGTTTCCGAAACGTTTGAAAGCATTAGGAATGATTCAAAAGCAAGAAAAATGGGTACCGTACGAGTTGAAGCCGAGAGACGTCGAACGGTGTCTTGTCATATGTGAAAAGCTGCTTCAATTACAGAAAAGTAAAGTTTTTTTTGCATCATATAGTATCCGGGGATGAAAAGTGGATACAATACGATAACCCTAAGCGTAGAAAACCGTGGTGTAAACCCGTCCATGCATCAACATCGGCGGCAAAGTCGAATATCCATGGTTCGAATCTTTTGCTCTGCATTTGGTGGGGACAGCTGGGCGTAGCTAATTATGAACTGCTCAAACCAACCAAAACCATCACGGGCGATTGGTATCGAGTGCAGTTGATGCGCTTGAGCTGAGCATGAAAGAAAGAAAGGGCCGCTATACGATCAAAGACACGACAAGTGATTGTGCAGCATGACAACGTTAGGCCACATGCTGAAAAACAGATGAAAGCCTTTATAGAAACGCTTAAATGGAAAGTCTTATCCCATTCTACATATTCACCAGACACTGCCCAATCCGATTATCATTTGTTCCAATCAATGGCACATGGCCTCGCTGAGCAATTCTTATGAAGATGCCAAAAAACGGGTCGACTCGTGTTTAGCCTCAAATGACGTATCGTTTTGCCGACATGGAATTCAAATGTTGGCAGAAAGATATGAAAAGTAGTAGCTAGGGACTGAAATTATTTTCAGTCATATATTTCTTATTAATATTTGCAAATAGAACATTATTTTCATGAAGAATCAGTGAGAACTTATTCAAGGACCTAAAATACACACACACGCGCGCATACATATATACATACACACACACACACACACACACACACACACACATATATATATATATATATATATATATATATAATCCTTTTGAAGTTAAATCATATGAACCTAAAAGAAGTAGAAATTGCTTTCAAGAATTTTTGTCAATGTTTTAACGATTAGACCGCAAAACAAAGCTTGAGGCAACTATTTTTTGTAGTTTCAATTTATTATAGTAACTGACTGCAGTCGGAAGTTATTATGGAAAACTAGAAAATCACTTTTTACTGCAATAAAAATGTTATAAAATCATTAATATTTGATTAATAATAGAGCAAATAATATATGTTAAATCTTTGAAGCCTTTACAGCATAATTCCGTGACCATTTTTCTAAATAACAGGCAGCAATCCATTATCCCTTGATTTTTAAAATATTTCTACTTCGGCTAGTTTAATTTCTAATATGGTGGTTTTGATTGCTTCCAGTAGATCTGCTTTGCTGTCATAGAACAACTTTACTGACATATTTTTTCTTTACTGTCATACTCTTCGATATCTTCATTTTTTCTTACAATTGACCATAGATTTTCTAGTGGATTCAGATCGGGATTTGATGGTGGTTCTTTCCTGTAAATCTGTTATACTCAAAAAATTCGCCAGTAAGATTAGATACACGATAAGGAGGATCATCGTGCATAAATACACACTTCACTTTGAAACTACGTGACTGGGACTTGTACTATTCAAAGAAATTTTTTTTTCATGAAATTGCAATAATTAGTACAGTCCAGTTTAACTTATTCATCGACTTTATATGGTCCAATAATGGTTTGGTCGACAATTCCAGCTCTATCATCACAGTGCCACTTCCTTGCTGCCTTTGTCAGTCACGGTCATCTCTGCATTGGATAAAAATTACCTAAATTCACGAAGCTAAAAATATTCATTTATAACTTCAGTAATTTGATCAACAGGAAGGTTGAAGGAAAACTAAAAGGAAAGTTGCACTAAGTCTCAAGTAAATCTTTCAGAAACGCATAATGAGAAGAGAGTACGTGGATACTATGACACTCCCATGGTACACTGAAATTATGAGAAGCTAGAGAAAAAGTAATCTGTTCAACATCCACTGTGTCGATTTGTGGTTTATATTGAAAGTATCCTGAGCAGATCTTAGTTACAGTTTCTGGTGAAATCATGATAAATAATTAAACAGGGCCAGCAAAGTCCTCTGTTACGATGGCTACTCACTTCGCGTTATTACAAATATCGTCAGCTTCCTAACAGTCAGGTATACACTTTTCTCCCAGAAAGCATAGTCCAAACCGAGGATTGTTTGCTTTCAGTCACTTACCAACAGAGTGGAACAGTGGGACTGATTTTCTAAGCCAATATTATACACATTTCTCGTCTGTAATAAATCGAATATACACCCGTGTGAAAATTCATTGAAATAGAATAAATAATGCCTTTATAGGATCTTTCACACTTTCCCTGATCTCGAATACGTCGTCTCTTGGCGTTGTTTTTCTCCTCCGACAGCATTATCCTTTGCGTTTTAGACTGATAGATCAAGTTTGTTTCTTCGCCTTAATGACACGACTGACAGTTGAAAGGCTGACACTAACAATATCCGCGATCTCTCTGTAAGGCTTGTCAGTGTGTTCGTGCAGCGTTACAAATTTTGTACGCTTCCTTAGAGTAACGTTCGTCACAGACAATGACCGTAGGACAACTAATTGACAATCAGGGCTTGATAAAAATCTGATGCAATCCCGGATGACAATATTTTTCGAAGTCAAACAATTTTCATTATATACTCCTAAAATAGATTCATATTACAGTACACCACAAATAACCTAATCTGGACAAAAAAATAGTGGGTCTGAAACAGACAGTATTGTAAAAGAAAAGAAACTCAAACATTTGTTTCAATTAATTTGCACCCAGGTTTACTCAGATTTGATCCCGCGACTCAAGCTCGGAAGGTCAGCGTTCTAAGCACTACCACACGCCTATGATACTTATATGAATAAGTATACACGCTAAGAATATCTCACCCAACATTATATGGTCAGAATGATTGGATAAGGCACCGCTTATATATATATATATATATATATATATACACCTAACTTATGTACGTCATCAGTTGATTGGGGAGAAAAACTTTTTTAAAAACTCTCCCAAAATAACAACAACAACAACAACAACAACAACAACAAATTTTTTTCTGCAATTTCTCATTTCTCATCTTTAAATTTAATATGAAAGTTTAATTTAATCACATGGTTGAAATTCAACACGACTATTTTGCCAATTAAATGAAGTCAGCGGACCCAATTCACACGCGAACAACGTCAACGCCCTTTAATTCAAATGAGAAAATTCTCAAAAATCAATTGCTTTCAAAAAGTTTTCTCCTCTAAAATAAAATCGAACAGGCCACATCTATTTTCGTCGCATCTACACAGTCGTCAGTTATAAATATGTGAGATATCTTACCTTGCTTAAAATTGGAATATTCAGCGTTGTAAAATTACATATTTCACGCTTACCTGCAACAAAAAGAGAGAAAATAAAAATTAATGAAATATAATAGGAGAAAGGAAATAATGATTAAAAAAACATTAAGTTATTCTAACAAGATGATTAGAAAAAGATATTTCAGACAACGCCCAAAGACATGATGGACAATGAAAAAAACGGACCGAATACATAATTCATTGATAACACGAGTAATAGCCATGCATAACAATACTGTCCTTCATAGAATATTTGATATTTGATAAGTAGAGCTTCTCTCCTGTATAAATATACGGTTATATTACTAGCCATATGAATCCGAAGTTTTTATGTGTACCGTGATAGGATTTTATCATTTCTTGTATCTTAGATTGCTTGTATTACGTGGTGCCGATATATTCTCTAAGGTTTTGTGAAAGGTAAACATTTGTTCATATATTTGATGTGATGCTTTTACAAATCATGGCTGGTCAAAATATTAAGACATGATTGATTAATCCAGTCTGTTGCATAGAAATTTAGTTTATCTTTCCACACTTCCAAACAGAAGAACACTCAGTGCAGATCATATACACAATATTTTTAATTTTCCAGAATTATTCTTACAGCTGATGTAGCTGGCTAGATATTAATTCTAATTTATAAACGCAAAAGATCGAATTCATTCTAATTGTTATAGCGATTTTATTTGCTATTACTCGACCTCTCAGCCTTTCGTCACATCCTAATGTTTATACAGCAGTCATCTCATGTTCGAGACTAGTGGGGCTTGTGCGGTTAAGGACTTCAATGTTCCTGATATGATCTGGTTCTCGAATTCAGATCATGGAACGAAGTGCCTTAATGAGGTTGATTCCCAATGTCTTGATGGTACAGGTTATATGATTAAAATCTCTGAAGAACCATTGCATAGCACAGTCTAAGTTTGGTTGAAATGTGTATTTTCTGCTTGAAGAAAACTTAGTGCTTTTTCTCAGTACCTATCCTCTTCGGGGATTAAAAGATTTATTTTACTTTCAAAAATGTCGGACTTCACAATTAGCCGATATTCTTGAAATTTACAAACTGGGCATATTTTTATACGCTGCTGCTGGATCTAGAAGAACAACGAGCAACATGTATATAGAGAAATATATTCATGTATTTTCATTCTTCGTCGGTGACGATTGTGTGAAGTAAGGGGGCAGCCAGAGACAGTCGCGCATACAAAAAGACCGTCGGAAGTCGGAAGTCACCTGGAATCCTTTGTTTCTTCAGCCAAAATTCTAGACTTTAAATAATCTTAAAACACCGACGCATTTTTGCTTTTTCGGGTTGTCGCTTTGTTCACATCATCCATGGTCGGATGTAGCTGTCAATCATCTTTGTCGTCGAATGAGTTTTATCTACGTCTGGATGTATCTGTTAACTATATCCTGTGGACATCATTCGCCGCCGGATATATCTGTCAACCACCCCTGATCTTTGGGGACCTCAGCCACGGCCAGATCTACCTGTCAATTTCTCTGCGTTAATATATATAAAAAAAGAAAAAGGAAAACTCAGTAGCAACAAACTGTTTCTCTAACGTCATAAAATCTCTCACTTGAGATTAATATCTATAGAAATTCTAGAAATTCAAAACATAGCCACACGATTCCGTAAGGATTGGAGGTGTGCACTCTTTTTCCAGGCTTGACAGTGTTCTAAATCACGGACTTGTGGGTGATGACTTATTTTCGGACCTAAAGCCCTCTTCCTACACACATAACACTGCAAGCTTAATGCTACTTCCAGGTAATATATACTGATAATCTCCGTTCTTTAGTGCTCAGAAACTTATTGCCAAAACCGGCCTTGTTACTTTCACACAATCGAATTACCCTCGTTCCCATAAGTAAAGAGTATGATACACTCAGAGGGTTTCTTCCCAAGCACTGCTACTTTACAAAACGGAATCCCGCGTGGATACTTTCCCCAAATACTCTTTATCTAATCCTCCATATCCTAATAAGCTTCACACTTGCTACCGCATTTTAAATTCTTATTACAAACCTCCTGCACTGATCCTCTCCCCTGAGTAGCTTTTCTGAATATTTGTAAAAAATAAACACTAATATGAAACAGCTGAATAATTTTGAACTCAAGTTATAAAATACTTTTAACTGAGATTTTACCTACAACTGAACTCCGATCATGAACATGGAAGCTACAACAACAACGTCTCTACTAAATAAATGTGTCTCTCATGATATTGTTTGCTGAAACTTATGTTTCGCGTAAGTAGTTAAAGCTTACATATGTGAGGAAAAATCTACTAATAAACATTAAAAAAGGACAATGATGTTTGCTTAAGTGTCTGTGGTTTTCTCTGTAGAGACGAGATAAGCAAATTATGTACATTTTCGTGTTTATCTAAGAAAGCCAGACCGTCGGAAACTCGTTTTCTCTTAAGCCTTTTTCGATTCGAAAAGTTATTAGGCTCGAGAAGGCTAAAGTAAGAGCTCAGTGCTTCGAAACAGGCCCAAGACAGACCAGAGCGGAAATTCAAAACCATACGCGTCCAAGAACTTTGGTTTGTGAAATTAGAGGTAAAATGTTTAATGGTCAAATGTTTGGGTTAAAATTCTTGCCTTTATATCATTTAATCTATGTCCAGCAAAAAATGTTTAAAGAATGACGCGTAATTTTATGCAAAGACGTTAACTTGGAATTCAAAATCGGCTTCTCTAATTTCTCATTCCAGGCCGCTATCTTGCAAATAATAATAATAATAATAATAATAATAATAATAATAATAATAATAATAAATATTTTGTGATGATGATAATGGCGGCGACGGCAAAGACGATGCTGGTGAAAAGTTACAAACCTATCGTTTTTTTACTCTGGGGTTTTATTTCTTTGGACATGTCAGTACCTGGGGGGTACAATCAGATATCATTCCACTACGTTCCCCCTTCACGATCCGAAGCCCAGTTTAAAATACTTTCTCCCAAATCTCAATATTTTATCCAACATAATAACAGAAGAAACATGCAGAAGAGCTGAACTGAATTAATAATAAAGACCGTTGTGCACAATATGTATATATATATATATATATATATATATATTTTAATCATATCACCCCGAGCAAGGCGGTAAGGCCACTGGTGTGCAGGGGGCAACGTAAGAGTGAAAAGATTGGAAAAGAGAAAGCCGGAAACCACATCCTAAACAGGGAACAAGAGATGAGCCTCTACACCTGTTCAATAGACGTGGGTGGATAGTGAACCGGGCGATAGTTCAGTCTATCTACACCAACTGAGAAAAAAATATAAGGAAAAATTAAAAGATTGGGAAAGAGAAAGCCGGAAACCACCTCCTAAAGAGGGAACAAGGGATGAGCCTCTACACCTGTTCAATAGACGTGGGTGGAGTGTGAACCGGGCGATGGATTGATCTATCTACTCCAATTGAAAAAAAAAGTGAGAAGATTGGTAAAAAGAAAGCCGGAAACCACATCCTAAACAGGGAACAAGGGATGAGCACTCTACACCTGTTCAATAGACGTGGGTGGAGTGTGAACTGGGCGATAGTTCAATCTATCTACTCCAATTGAAAAAAATAAGGAAAAGTGAAAAGATTGGAAAAGAGAAAGCCGGAAACCACATCCTAAAGAGGGAACAATGGATGAGCCTCTACACCTGTTCCAATAGTCGTGGGTGGAGCGTGAACTGGGCGATAGTTCAGTCTATCTACTCCAATTGAAAAAAAAATAAGGAAAAGTGAAAAGATTGGAAAAGAGAAAGCCGGAAACCACATCCTAAACAGGGAACAAAGGGATGAGCCTCTACACCTGTTCAATTGACAGAGTTCAGTGAGGTGAGGAATAATTTCAAATGAAAGCCATTGTTGGATCCCAAAAAAGCATTGTTTCTTCCACTGCATTTAAAATTGGGCCTTATAAAAAAAATCTGTCACAGCTTTCAGCCCTCAAGACTTTTTCCCTAAGCTTTCTGCAACAAAGTCAAAGCCAGTGTCTTTGTCAAACCACAAATGAGGAAGAATGTGCCAGGTATTCCCCAAGAATATTACTAAGATAGAGAAAGCAACATAGAAAAGCTTTATCACAGTGATTTGGGGCTTCCTGAGGAATCACAAAGCTGCAAATTGTGGAGCTTGTTGTGACTCTGGTGAAAAACTAACTACAGCAAAATGGGCTGCAAGATTTCCCACAAAAGTTCATATCCATGACATTCATCTTGATAAATTCAAGGTCATAGGAGCATACTCAGAGGAGCAAGGTGAGCACTTCTACCAGGATAAATTGGACTTTGAACAACACTAAAAAGGATCAGATAATGAAAACACAAGATTATATTTTAGGGCTGATCCATGAAAGTAATTTACAGTTACAAATAAGCATAAATCACAAAAAACTACTCAAGTCTTAATTTTGGAGGCTCTCTTGTGTAATACTAGAATAAATAAACCATGTTATTTTGTTCCTACTTTGCATGAACAAGAATGTTCATATTTACCAGTTTTTCTAATGGCATTAGGTAAACATTTCAGAAATATTATCCTGGTTAGAATTGCAAATATATATATATATATTTGTTTCATTAACATTAAGGTATTAAGGTATTATCATTAAGGATTTTTATAATAATTTTTCAGGTGTTCGTATATTCTTTTTTTTTTTCGGAACACAAATGCTACAGCATTTTTGCTACAAATAACAATAGCGGAAAAAAACACGCAATTCAACATTTAAATAATATGATGTAAGTTTCCAAAAAGACAAAAATATACGAACAGCTTAAAAATTATATAAAAAGTTAATGATAATACCGTGTCTGTCTGTCATTTTTAATGAAACCTGTATAAAAGAGAGATTGTTGCTCAAGTACACAATATATATATATATATATATATATGTCTCTCTGTGTGTGTGCGTGTGTGTGTGTGTGTGTGCGTGTATGAGATGTGTATATATATATATATATGCAATTTCTTATATTATTTATATATTATATATGCGCGGTACTTGGAAAGCATCCAATATCAGTGATATGGCTAATATATTCAGTTAGATAGGTGTGAGTTTGTGACCCTGGGTTTCAGGAACTTGCGATCGTCGGACAAACTGATCAGTTTCTCTGGCGATCGCCAGAGCGTGAAACCCAGGGTCACAAACTCATACCTATCTTACTGAATATATATATATATATTTGTTAGTCATCCACATACAAGCCTGTTTCGCTGTATCACAATATATATATATATATATATATATATATATATATATATATATATATATTAGTGGTATAAAATAATGGATATATATATTCCACCGTTTGCTAATTTTTATTTTTGATAAACTGCTCAATACAGAAGTAAAGCATTTATAGTGATATAGTTATTAATGTTATAGTGATAACATATTGGACTGTGACTCAAAAGCTTTCACGTGCTGAGTGCACCATCATCAGGCATGAAGATGGTGCACTTGGCACCGAAACCTGTAAGCTTTTGTGTTGCAATTCCATATATTATTATAACACTAACAATAACTATATATCTCTTTCTCTATAAATATATATATATATATATATATATATATATATATATTTGATGGCACGGGCCCACTCTTGATAAAAATTCGCCGTATTCGTTAAATGATCAATGTTTTCTTATATATTGAATTTTTATGAGAATAACAAGGAATGAACACGTGAACAAGGTTAAAATTTTTGACAAAATGTGAAATAAGGCACACTAAGAGGCAATAAAATGTTTATGTCACATAAGAGTAAAGAGAGTTTGGAAAATTAGATACTAACAAGTTGTACCAATGTAACAGTATTACAGAAATATAATACCGGTAAGTTAGAATTTACTTGCAAAAAATATTCTTAGTAATAATTCTATGATATTTCGTATCCAATACTATAACTCTGATGTCGGATAATTCGCAGTCAAACTCCTAAAAATACTATATTTTGGAATGACTAATCCTATGCGAATTAAACGAAAATTTTTCGTCTCCTTTTTCATAAATAATTTAAATATTTCCATTTTATCATTTTGTAAACATAATTGTTTATTCTTCTATATTTTTCATTTTAAAATTCACTTTAAATCCTGACATGCAACTTAAGTATATTTCATTAATGAAGGACATTTATCAATGAAACTTCAATAATATTAAAGATATGTCAGATAAGTAGAATTATAAAAAAACGAAAATAATATGTCTGTTTTACCGTTAGCTACTTTTTTCTTTCTTTCTGTTCTTCATTTTCCTTTTTTTTTCATTAATTTACTGTTCTTTTCTTCATTTTACGGTCTTCGCTATTTTCTGTCTTTCTTCTTTATGAGCATTTCACTGAAGCAGACGTTAAATTCTTAATAGCGTTTATCGCTTTCTTTCTTTCTTTCTTTCCTTTTTTCTTTCTTTCTTTTTACTTTTTTTTTCTCTATTTTCATTGTTTTTTATTTCTCTTCTTTCTTTCTTTCTTAACTTCTTTCCGCCGAAGCAGACGATAAACACCTTACAGCCTCATCGGTATCCCCCCCTTCCTCTCCTTGTAATAAAAACGGAATATTCCATTATTTATTTGAGGTGATGACAGGGTGTAAGGAAATTGGCGAAAGGGGAAAGAGTCCTTAGGAGTCATTTTCTAAACATATATTGCTAAATATAACATTAATATAATATTTACGCAATTTACATGTGGACTTGTGTCCATATCTTTATTGTTGTTAGCACATCATTTCAGTCACTGTCCCCTCCGGCATTCAATTGTATATCGATCCGGGTAACGCACACGGAATTTCGAACTGAAACTTTTATTTATTCTGTGGTCGATTGTTCTCGTCACAGTGTCTCCGGACATTTCGTTTAGTTCTTATTTTACTTATTTTACTACTGCTCAGTTATTGCTCGCCTGTTTCCGCTGGGTGCAAATACAGTGACCAGTGCAAGAATTGAACTCACAATTAATATGTCACCAAAATTGCTTAGATATGCTGGGTGCGATGGATGAATTGTCGTCTAAATTACGCAAAAAATCAAAATAACAGGTCTCGGTTTAAGTACACTGACCAGTGCAAGAATTGAACTCACAATTAATATGTCACCAAAATTGCTTAGATATACTGGGTGCGATGGATGAATTGTCGTCTAAATTCCGCAAAAAATGAAAATAACAGAGGTCTCGGTTTAAGTACACTGACCAGTACAAGAATTGAACTCACAATTAATATGTCACCAAAATTGTTTAGATATACTGGGTGCGATGGATGAATTGTCGTCTAAATTACGCAAAAAATGAAAATAACAGAGGTCTCGGTTTAAGTACACTGACCAGTACAAGAATTGAACTCACAATTAATATGTCACCAAAATTGCTTAGATGTACTGGGTGCGATGGATGAATTGTCGTCTAAATTACGCAAAAAATGAAAATAACAGATATCTCATTTTAACAGGTGTATTTACCAAAATTATACAAAATTATCTTGAAATATTAAAAAGTAAATTTATTCAATAAAATCGCCATTGTATTCAATGACGGCCGCCAGATGAATTTTTTTTTTTTTGGTGGGCCTCCTTGTTTCAGTTGAGAAATGCTACGATACTCCTTGCTTTCAATTCATCTTTAGTGTTACAAAGAGATTTGTTGATTTCTTGCCCAGTTACGCCCACACATAATAATCAAGAGGATTCGGGATTCGAAGTTGGGTAGCCAGATGCAAGTGGTAATGTATTCGCAGAAATTATCTGACGGCTATTACTGGCTACTTATGCTTCTGTAGCATGGTGCAGAGTCATGTCTTCAAACATAATGGCTTCCAGAAGCCTATCTTTTGACCGAGAGTAGCAATACTTTTCTCAAGATACATGACGTAGGTATGAGAAAATGTAGGAAGATGAATGGTGGCATATCGTAATCATCACTAGGGATCACTCAAAATACCATGGACATATCATCCAATTCTTTCCTAATCTTCTGCACTGCCCTCTGACTGACACTCAAACGATCTGAAATGTTTGTATTGAAGTTTCCGGCGCGAATGCCAAGCAGTATGTTATGTCGTTCCCAAATTTCTGACAGATCGTATTCTTTTTCTCACAGACGGTGCCCAACAGACCCTACTATAATCGAAAGAGTAATCGAAAAATAGAAAGAAAAAAAAAACAACGCCCATGCACTAAATTAAAAATACATAATGGGAACATTTTATTTAATAGTTAATAACTCCGAATTGTTAATCGAAATGCTCAATGCTGATTCCAGTTGTGTTCGGCATATTGACTTGAACGAATATACCTTTCGTAACAGTGTGAACCCCTTCGCCTCGTCAACAGTTATTGGTTAATTAATAAAACTTGCGTTCGTAATTCTTATTTCCAAAGATAAAATAAAAATACGTTAAAATAATTAGATTTCACTATTAAATAACACATTTAAGTTAACCAGTCAGTTAAGTGTCCATACGCGATACATGCTTGGGCGATCATGTCTCGAACGAGACATAACTGACTGGACAGAAGATTATTCCACAGCAGGTTGCCATTAATTTCTGCAGTAGACTGGTTGCAAGGTAAAGCTATAGAACCCAATCTGTCCTGTTATTTAACCCGCAGTTGAAAGGAATATACGGATTAATACCTTGTCTAAGGGTATTCAACTGGACTTTGAACTCGGCTCACCGAATTCTCGTTCCGAGCCGATATCCACTACATCACAACGCACATCCACTTTAGGTAGATATGTCGCTAAATAAAAACAACTAACCAAACAACGATATCGATGTATGGCAGTCTGTTTCATATATATATATATATATATATATATATATATATATATAAAGAGACAGACAGACAGAGAACGAGAGAGCATGTAGATATATATACATATGGGTGTGTGTGTGCGTGTTGCAGTAGTGGTCTGTGCGTAAATAAAAATATTGAATGAAGCAGGCAAAGAGCGAGAGAGAAAGAGAGAGAGGCAGACAGACAGAGAAGTCAAGAGGCTTATCTGGCCTTAAATTTTGCTCGTGTTCAATTCATTCTTTGCAGGAATGAACATCACAGGAAGTATGTACTCAGCGGATGATGTGAATAAACATCGTAGTAAAGATATCCTGTGTGCTGTTCAAACATCATTTACAGAAAAAATTCTCTTGCCTCTTTTAGTTCTGTAGACACATAAATTTACATTAATCAAATTGTCTTATGACGAACAATACACACACACACACACACACACATATATATATATATATATACGTGTATGTGTATGTTTGTGCGTGTGTGTGTGTGCGCATGTGAAATTTAAAATGGGGTCCTGAAAACAGCCACAGGCTGACGTTTGTATAAATTATGCTTCGGTTAACTATCGAAATTAGAGAGAACAACAAAATTGAATTCTTCGTAAGTAAATGTCTATGAGGAAATTTGAAATAACGAGCTTTTCTGTTTTATTCGGAGCTATGTGGCTGGAGCTCTTGGAGATGGAATACAAGAATGGCGGGGTTGATAGTACAAGGGAGATTGACTGTGCTCTGGGCTGGGGAGAGGATATTACTTATATCTAAAAGCAACCATTACCAAATAAGTACAAAAAAGATCTTATCTTCGGTAGTGGTAAGCCGATTACATCTTAGTTACTTAGTATGAGAATGCACAAAGAACTATGCCTGCCTACACACACACATACACACACACACACACACACACACACACACACACACACACACACACGCATATATATATATATTCATTTTCTGGATGGAGATATGTTATTTATATGTGTTTATACAAGCGTAATTACAATACGTACAACATTGCATAAATATATACACAAATACATGTATGCATATACATGTATATATATATGTATATATAGATATATACACACATATATATATGTATGTGTGTGTGTGTCTTTGTGTGTCTGTGTGTGCCTGTGTATATGTGTGTATGTGTGTATATAAATATATATATATGCATTTACATAGACACACACACACAGCTATATATATATATATATATATATATAACGCTCTTTATTCGATTGCAGCAATAAATGCAAATTTATATTTTTATTATACTCCCTCTTCCATATATATATATATGTGTGTGTGTGTGTGTGTGTGTGTGTGTGTGTGTGTCTATGTGTCTATTCTTGTGTATATGTGCGTGTATAAATATCATTTACAAATGAAATATATATATATATATATATATATATATATATATGTGTGTGTGTGTATATATAAGTGCGCGCCTGTCTCTGTTTCTGTTTATAGTGTCGGAAAATGAAATTGAAAAAAACAAAGTGTATTTCATTTTACTCAGGATACAGATTGTATTGCTGAATTTAAGTAATTGATCACACATGCAGATCAATACGGACAGATTTCCAAAATATATTGCGTATCTAAAATACAGACTCATTGGTAATAAAGTATTCCTTTCTTGGCCGTTCTGAAAGCTATACTAGCAGTCATACGTTGAACTGTAAGATGGTGAGAACCGATTTACCCTTTCTATGCTACACATGCATTTTTATTGCGGGTGGTATGTCTGGTGTTCGTATAGGCCTTAAAAATTGCAGAAAACCTATTTAACTCCTCCTTTTTAGGCGTTTTTTTCTATGTCTCTTACTTCCGATGACCTTTGGAAAACCTGAAATTTACATTACCGATCACTATATAGTCTCTTGTGCTTATTATTAATTGAGGTATAATGGTAGCCATTCTTGTTGAGATTTCTCTTATTATGTAACTGAAAATGGCGGCTCTTAAATGTAGCTTGGACTCCAAAACGATTAAACCTTGTTACAATTTTAATTCAATGTGATATAAGAATCCCTGAGGGTATATTTAAAGTTCCTGTGATAATTTTCACATAAAATGTCATAAAACCTGACAAAATACACTACCGGTCATAATTATTAGGCCACCCCAGTTTTAAAAACATAATGATGTATTTCATCCTATTTTTAGTATTTATTGCCAAGTGGATAATTCTAAATGAAAATAGAATGGTTATTTTGTTATTATTATTTTGCCAAATTTTACAAGGCAGCCAGGAAGCCTTCCCTTCGGCCAGCCAATAATAAGAAGAGACTAGCATGGGGAAGAGAGTACAAAAACAGGACACCAGAACAGTTCATTTGATGCACATGTTATTGTGCAGTATTAAAAAAAAACATTCTATTTTCATTTAGAATTATCCACTTGGCAATAAACACTAAAAATAGTATGAAATACTTAATTTTTTTGAAACTGGGGTGGCCTAATAATTATGGTCGGTAGTGTATATGAATTACGATTTGCATTATACTTTTTATGGTTATGTTGTTGAACTTTAAAGAGTAAAGTCGCTATTAAATATCTTACTGCTAGTAAGAAGTTGAATATAAACGGGTTTCATGCCAAAAGAAAGTTATTGTCATCACTTATAAGTGATTTTCAGTACAAAGTGATTGCGATCTTGTTTTTCTTTTCTACGATATTTCATCTCGACGACATTCAGCGCATTTAGTTTAATGGATGGCTTACAAAAAAGCCTTAATGTACCAACCATCTCCAGATAACGATTTACTCTAAGCCAAGCCTTTATGTGTATGGCTATATATTGTTGGTTTTGGGGAAAAGTCCATGCATTTAGGCACTACTCTATGACAGATGTTCTTAATGGTGAAATCTACCTCCGAATCAAGACAGTCAGTAATACTTTGGAAAAACTAGATAGACGTTCATGATATAAGTGTGCGATTTTGATTGTGACAAAGTTGAAAGTTTAGAATAATTGTGTTTTATCTTAACTGTAGTATTCGTGGGAGTCGTGGGTCTCTTTCCGGAATCACGTGAAAAGTAGCGATTTCACCAGTATTGGACCCCTCCGAATATTTACTATCCGGCAGCATATGTACGTCGATATGGTCAAGCGCAGTTTGTCTATCAGTATAGGGGATTTTCTAAGCGCCGCTCAGATGTGGCACTAAACTGAAAGTATGGGGCATCCAGTGAGGGTCTAAATCACTACTCAGTTGTAACAAGTTCTAGCCAGACAAGCTTGTTAACCATTACACCGCGCCAATGTACCCAGTCTACTAGTATGTACGTGGTCGAGACGAAGAATGAGAGAATAGATAAGCAGTGTCTATGCGGTGAATTTGCTGAAGAAAAAAATGACAAAATAATAAAATGAAATTGAAGTAATAAATATTGCATCAAGGGGAAAATGCCAATATCACCCAAGATAATAGGGAAAAATTACATCCATTTCGTTCATCCGGAAGAAAGCAGTGCCCAACGGTAAGAGAAATTTAAAACAGGATTGTGTTATGCATGAATGACCCAAGAGAGTTGCTTGTAAGGCTCTTGTTATTAATTGACCTGAAAATTCCACAAATTTTGTTATACACGCTTTTGAAAATTAATTTGAATCGAAACGAATTATGTTTTTTCTAGAAACTTTCAAACTTTCTCTGATGCCGTATACGTCGTCTCTTGTTGTTAATTTTTTTTTCTTTTTCGACTACATTTTCTTTTACATTTTGGACTGATAGGTCCAGTTGGTTTCTTCGGTTTGATGGCACGAGTAGAAGTTAAAAGGCTGATACCAACAATATCTGCGATCTCTCTGTAAGGCTTGTCAGTGTGTTAGTGCAGTGCTAAAATGATCGTACGCTTCCTTGGAGTAACGGCAATCGCAGAAAATGGACGTAAGACAAGTAATCGACAGTTGAGACAATATATGTCTGGGCGTGATAAAATTCTGATGCCAACAGTGATGACGCAATATTTTTCACAAATTTTATCATACACCCTGAAAATAGATTCACATTACTGCACTCTACTGCAAATAACCTAATCTGAGAAAGAAACAGAAATTGATTACACCCTGTCACACCAGTGGGTCTAAAACTGACCGTATGGTCAAAGAAAGGAAAGTTGTTTCAATTAATTTGCACAAGAGTGTAACAGCTTATATATGTGGTCAGGTTTGTCTAAGTAGAACAAGCCTCACAATCACGAAAGACACCGAAAAAAGTCATTAATTAGACGTTAGAGGACATTTATGTAAGAACTTTTGAGGATGGATGAAGCAATAACAACCATCAATATATATATATATATTTCAAGTGGAATCATTACATTGAGTCAATAGCTTAATCTATTGCTAGGAAGGTTGGGTCACTGTGTCGGGCCAGGATCTTTTTTCCGCCTAAATCTATCTTGCATATATACAAACCAACCATACGTTCGTGCATAGAATATTACTGTCATTTATGGTCAGGCGCCCTCGCTGTTCATCTCAGTGTTCTCGACAGGCTCCAAAGGAGAATCATTAATGTGATAGGTACCGACTTGGCAGCTCGACTCCAGCCACTTTCTCACCAGCTGGATGTGACTTCCATCTGTCTGTTTGATAAATGTTTTCATGGCTTCTGCTCCGATGAACTTAAGTCTATGATGCCCCAGCCACAGAAGTTTACTCGTGCAACCAAACTGAGACGTAGGTACCCCCCCATTCACAGTTAGATCAACCAAATGCAGCCGACATTTCTATTTTATCAGCTTTTTTTCTCGCACTTCCAGCCTGTGGAACTCGCTTCCATATTCTTGCTTTCCTGACGGCTACAACCTCCAAGAATTTAAATGAAATATCAATACCCATCTCTTATCCGCTTGATTCTAGTTCTTTCTACATCACCCTGTATATCTTTTGCTTTCTCTCTACCTTCGCAACTGCCAGCACACCTGTATTCCCATCCTTCTCTTGCTCCTTTCTAACTGGTTTGTTTTTCTCTTTACTCTCCTCCTATCTAATCTTTTACTCTTATGTAGCCCCCGGCGAATCAGAGGCGTTACCGCCTTGCTTGGAGTGAAACGATGAAAAAAAAAAACTACAAAAAACAAAAAAAACATCAGCTTCTGTCTATATTGTACAGAGGATTTTACACGAATGATATTCATAAGTACCTAAAAAAAAAAAACGAATAAAAATTACGGTCGCTCCTTTAAAAGAGAAAATTTCAGAAAAATTACATCATTACATCAGTTCGGCTAACACACACACATATTCATACATAAACATATACATACGCAACATATAATCAGAGAACACGCGTAGGGGTGGATGTCAACAAAAGTTCAAAGATACATTCTGCCTGTCAGTTGGATGATGGTTCTCCTGAAATAGGCCCATACATCCGATTTACCATGAAATAATGAGTCTGCCTTAATTTTTCTTATATTTTCTCTATATCTATTTATATACATATATATTTAGAGCTCTCTTAGACAGTTATCCTACCACTGTATGTACAGGAGACTCCTTTGGGTTCTTCTATACCCACACTGCATACTGATATATATATATATATATAAAATCCGTAAATGGAAAATCCAAATATATCCTTTTAATATAAAACATTGAAGAGATAGATTCTTACAGAGAGCTCAATGTGAACTATGCATAGCAATAAGACATGTCTCAAAGAAAAACTCAGAGCACAATCTAAACCGGTTATAAATTATAATTTATTTCGACAGTAAGGTTTTGATATTCTGTCTAAGCAGACCGCAAATTATAAATGGATCAATTTTATCCAAAACTTACCCCTCGAAATAAATTATGATTTATAAATAAAGCGCCGAGTTTTTACCACACACACACACACACACACACACACACACACACACACACACATGCACACTCGAGTGCACACACACAAACACGCATATTTATATGTATATAAAAATTATATTAATTAAGTATATTCCATGATTATCTCTAAGCTCAGTGCCTGTTGTTACGTATATATATATATATATATATATATATATGTTATGGAAATCAACGAATATTAACGAAACTTGGTCATAAGCAACCGACAATTTGAAATGAATTGTTTGAACATTATTTTTTATCGGTACTCGTATTTAAGTAGATCTTCTGTTTTTAATGAAACAGTATTGTATATTTATTTCTACCGGCCTGATTATTTACGATAAATTTTTTATTACGAAAATGTGTGCCATTCGGCAGGATTCGAACCTGCGACCCCTATCTATATAGGGGAAGCTACCATTTGATCTGGCACACATTAAAAACAGAATATCTACATAAATACGAGTATCGATAAAAAATAATGTTCAAACAATTCATTTCATATATAAATATATATATATACCAAATCGGTCAAGTTTCGATCCCGGCCAGAAGCAAGTAGATGTCTAGCCACACTGATGAGCTCTGATACAGCGAAACAGGCTGTGGATGACATATATACATATGTGGATGACACACACACACACACACACACATATATATATATATATATATATATATATATGTTTGCATGTGTGTGTGTATTTCAACACTTAATCCCTCTTCAACTTCTTGTCTCTTTCTTTTTCAATTCATATCTATCTATCTATCTATCTATCTATCTATCTATCTATCGCAACTTGATTTTATCTAAGTTCATAAATCTGTCAGTCCATCTTATAACCCTACGTATACCCAACCACTACCTTTCTTCCTTTACACTCACACACACACGCACGCACACGAACACGCACACACACATTCAAGAAAGAAAAAAAGGGGAGAAAGATAAAATAAGATTTATAGGTATGTATGAAATTTTATTACAAGATCAGAGAAAGTTGCATTTTTATATTTAATAGAAATTACTCTTTCAATGGAAGGAAGGAAATTATTTTCAATGTTTATAAACATAAAACCATGTTCGTTGAGGTACGCATGCGCACTCCAACCCGTTCGCAAACAAAGATGGCCGATCCAATGGTAGAATTTAGTTTGCATCGAAGATAAAAAAAAATAATAATCTAGTCTTAGTATCGTTTTTGATTTACTGATTATATTTTAGCTTGTTTTTAAAGTTTTTCAAATCATGATATTTTTTCTGAATGGGCGACAGTTATTTTGTCTAAGTTAAAATGATTTTTATAGAATCTGAACTAAAAATAATCCTACGCAAGAAAAAACAATCACTCACGAGAATAAACGAGGGATGTTCCAAAAGTAATATCACCTACTTAATACGAGTGAAACTACAATATATACAGCAGGAACAAGAAAACGACCGATATTTCGATTACAAAACAATCTTGTCCGTTTTATGAACGTAACTCGCAATTCATTTTTGCCATTAGTCAAAAAGAAAGCTTCGTTTCGTTTTACATTCATCATGGCTTGTAACATGCACCACAGCTGAAAAGAGTTACCCACTGCCTGACTCTGCTCGTATACACTGATGGAATTTTATATTTTTAAAATCCGCTGCTAAAAAGGTCGGTTCTCTGTGCAGGGTAGGAAAGTTCTTCCCGCCTGAAACAATCCTGTACATATACAAATCTACCATATGTCCGTGCATTGAACACTTCTGGCATATCTGGTCGGGTGCTCATGTTATCCACCTAGGGGTCCTTGACAAAATTCAACGGAGAATCTGTAATGTTATCGATCCCAACTTAGCAGCTTGGATGCAGTCACCTTCACTCGGCATAGTGTGACTTCCCTGTGTTTCTTCTACAAGTACTTTCACGGCTTCTGCTCTGATAAGCTGAGCTCACTGGCGTGTCTATATAAATTTACTCGAGCCCCAAGATTTTACTGGGAAACCAATAAGATGTAAACGCAAATTCTACTCCACCAGCTTCTTTTCTCGCACTTCCCGCCTATGGAATTCACTTTCATTTACTTGCTTCCCCGACAGCTACAATTTCCAAGAATTTAAATGTAAAGTCAATAGTCATCTCCTATCTCACTAACCTGCATCCTCTCTCTCATGTTCTCATCTCATTACTGCAGTATTCTCATCCCTCTTCTACACCTTTCCTGACACCTTCTTTATTCTGTCACTCTTTCTCATAACTTTCCTCCTTTGCAACCCTCTGCACAACAGTGGCAGTATAATGCCTTACTTGGGGCGATACGATTATAAAAAAATAAATAAAAAAATTGATGAACTGAGCTGTTTGTTTTTGATTTTGTCAACTGCACAGTATAGTAGGGTCAGGTGGGCACCATCTGTGAGAAACAAAGCACCATGATGTAATTCACTCCCCAGAGATATTGAAACTCTAAGTAGAAACATTTCAGAATGTTTGGAAGTCAATTTTAGGATAATGTAGCGAATTCAGAAAGAGTTGGATAATTCTGATTGTGATTACGAAGGTACGACAGCTAGGAAATCTCACTCGGACCGTTCTGATGAAAAGTGATGCCCCATATTTGTTTGTGAGGGCCTCATATTGAACAGAGAAGGCTATATCAAGTGTCTTGGGGAGGTAGTGCTGCTCTGGTTCAAGATAGTGGCTGCTGGAAAGTTCATTGTCTGGTAACAAGACTCTGCTCAAGCACGAGAACCCAGTCATGGCTATCATCCAATTTATGCGACATTATCCTTTAGATCTGGCCCCCTAACTCCCCACATTGCAACCCCCCTTGATTATTATGTGTGGGGAGCAGTTGAGCGAGAGACCAACAAAACTTCTTTAAGAACAAAGACGAACTAAACGCAAAGTATTTGCCAGCTTAAATACGGAAACCATCTCAATAAGTTGCAGGAGATCCCGAAGTCGTCTGGAGGTTGAAAGTGAAGTCAATGAAAATTTTCTTAGATAAATTTACTCTTCAATATCTCAAGATTATTTTTGTGTATTTTTTTGTAAATATATCTGTTAAAATGAGGCTATTTTCAGTGTTGCGTAATTTAAATATTAATTTATCTATCGCTCCCCCTATATCGTGCACGATATCAAGGAGACATTATTTCTAGTAATATATTTAAACGAGATACTGTGCAGAATGTTATTTGTCCTTAAAACTTTATCATACACGTAATTTTGAATAGGTCTCCTGTCTGTATTTTTACTCTAGCTCGTAAAGACTACTGCTTACAAGGTGTTGCGTCAGAAGTCTGGACTACATTTAGATTACACATGTTTAATGACTATACCGAATTTCGTGATCTGATTTATACATATTTCAGTTTTGCAATATTTGACTAAGTTTAGGGTTAGATAATCTTTTGAAATCAGAACTTGCTACTATGTTACAAATAGCTGTGGGATTGGGTTGTTAGACACTGTTCAACATTATGAAATCCTCGTTTTTCTAACACTGAAACATGCCATTACTAAAGGAAATTAAGAATTCTTCCCATGGCCATCGTGCAGTCTACCGTTCTATATGGTGCCAAAACCTTGGTCATCTACTATAAAACTCAACGCTTCTTCTAGCGTTTCTATCAAGATTGTCTCTACATCATCTTGACTAGTATCTGTAATATTCGCATTGCGACAGGCTTTGAAATTATACCACGTGAGTAAACCTGAGTACTTTATTATTTGTCGAGACACCGCTATGCTTATACACACTATACTCACGTAAAATTTCTCTTTTCAAAAGAACGTTTTATCTTTTGAAATTGAGTCTCACCACTGAGCAACAGAATATACCGACAGAAAGATATAGCAGCCTTAGGTCTCTCCCGTGTTTCTATTAGAATTTTTTTAATAATCATATCGCCCCAAGTAAGGCATTTTACTGCCTCTGTTTTGCAGGGGATTACATAGGAGGAAAGTTATGAGAAAGAGTGACAGGTTATAGGGGGTGTCAGGAAGTGGTTGAGAGAAGGATGAGAATACTGATGAGAGTGGAATGGACAGAGAAGGGAGCATGAGAGAGAGAGAGGATGAAGGTAAGTAAGATAGGAGATGACTGTTGACTTTACATTTAAATTCTTGGAGATTGTAGCTGTCGGGAATGCAAGTAAATGGAAGGGAATTCCACAGGCGGGAAGTGCAAGAAAAGAAGCTGATGGAATCTTTTACAATTTATTGGTTTCACAATAAAAGAGTGGGACCTAGTTGCTAATCTTATGGCTCGAGTAAATTTATATATAGGAGGCACCAGTGAGCTAAGTTCATCAGAGCAGAAGCCGTAAAAGTATTTGTTAAAGAGACACAGTGAAGCCACATTTCGCCGATGAGAAAGTGTCTGTATCTGACCTGCCATAGTCGGGATTTATTACATTACATATTCTCTGTTGGATTTTGTCAAAGACACCTAGGTGGATAGCAGGAGCACCCGACCAGATATGGCAGCAGTATTCAATGCACAGGCGGATGGTAGATTTGTATATGTTCAGGATTGTTTCAGAAGGGAAAAACTGCCTGGCCCTACACAGAGAACCAGCTTTCTTTTTTTGTTATTAAATTGTCGAGCTACATTTATGTTAAAAAGGGTGTTCCGACGCAATAGATTGTTGCTAAAATCGCTGGACATTTGCGTGCAGCTACAGTGAAGAAAAAATTCCTTAACATAAACACGAAAATACACGCACATAAACACAAACACACACATATGCACGTTAATGAGTATATCACAAACCGCCAATGTACAACTATTATTATGAGATCACTTACCACAATGAAAAACCCAAATTTAAAGAAGTCATTATGGTGCAAACGAAACAAACCACTTTTAATAAAATATCTTTCTGCATAGAGGAAGTAGATTGAAGTGTTTATAAAACATTTGATATGCTTATGTTGTATCTAATTCCGTATAAAAATAAATATTCGATAGAGTATTTTCTGCTTAATTGCTACATATGACGTCATTTGAAACTATTTCAATTCTAGCGATATAAAAACGCCAAGATTTAGATAAAATCTATATATATATATATATATATATATATATATGTATTAAAGAATATATGTAGTCGAGGTTATTATAGTAGGCTTCTTGATGAAAGTGAATAAGGAAACCACACTATAAGATACACACACACACACACACACACATATATATATATACATTGTAACCCTGATATAAGAGAGTTGTTGAGACATGATAAAGTTCTCTTATATCAGGGTTTATTTTATATCAGGTTTCGGTCTATTTTATATTACCACGGGCTTTATTTTTTACCAGTGAAAATTTATCTTATATCCGGGCCTCTCTTATATCCGAGTCTCACTTATATCCGGTTCTCTTAAATGATAAAAGAAAAATTATATATATATACATATATATATATAATTTTTCTTTTATCATTTTTTTGTATTTCTTTTAAGCATCTTTGTATTGTACAAGATGTTAGGCAAATGTATTCTTCATAAAAATCATAAAACATCGAAAGGTTTTCAAAAAACATTTAAAGTAACTAACAAATAAAATATTTGTTTCGCAAACTAAGAAGATCTGCTCTTCCAGAGCCGTGCACAAAGAAGTTCGGAAAAAGAATGAAATATAGAATAAAGTCAAAAATCAAAATTCAAATAAATAGAAACGCATAAGCACCAAATTCTTTGAAGCGCTGCATCTAATAATGTTTCATTACTGTGTTCTTGGTCCAGGCTACCTGCCAAAGGCCGGCTTTTGTCTGCTGATGCTTCTATCATGGTCAAATAATGTATGTGTCTATTGAAAATATCCGATATTCTTTACGTTGAACGAATCTCAATTGACTTTTTTCTCTCGCTTTTTTTTTCTATTCGTTTGTTGCGATATTTAATCACTTCCGGTCCCCTGATTCGAAACCTGTTACCGATATGCATATCAATTTGAAAAAAATTGTAACGAAAAAGATAAAAAAAATTCTAAAACAACTAAAAACAGACATTTTGTTACGTAATATAAGA